>CAJVSB020000670.1:0-31576 GCA_911865555.2 Thlaspi arvense | reverse complement strand
ATATATTGGTGGTTTTATAGCAAGTATGTTGAAAGCACATGTGCATAAGCAGGATATAAATGCTGAATCTTGCTGTATTTAGTAATTTGATTTTAAGAGTTCTGTCTCCTGTTAGATTAATTTTTTTGACATTTGTGCAGTTTGTAAAACGTTAAGTTTAGTGAATCTTGAAGAGAGAGTTCAGTTGGAATCGTCAAGATGTCTCGGAAAGGGTTGATGGAGCAGGACTTGAGCAAGCTAGATGTGACTAAACTTCATCCACTCTCACCTGAAGTTATATCTCGTCAAGCAACAATTAATATTGGTAACTACACCTTTGCAAACCTTGTAATTGCTTTCTGCAAACATTTACCAAGTTTTTGTTTTTTTGGTTGTAAGACTTATTTTACTATTGTAGTATATGTTTGATTCTCTATTATTTGCTAAGTTCTTAGGGTTAAATACCATGACATGAGCTGTGTTTATCTATAGGTACTATTGGACATGTGGCTCATGGCAAGTCAACAGTTGTTAAAGCAATATCTGGTTTCAGGTACTAATATACAGTTTCTGTTCTGAATTTTTGTATGGTATGGGTTTTTATCTGCATGCTTATTTTTTTTTATTTTTTATTTTTTTATTTTTTCTTTCTGATAAACGTTCTCGCTGTTCTACTGTTCTCTTATTTAACTACAGCATACAGCTGATATGTATATTGTGTATATACTTTGCTGGTTTAGATGTGACAAATATGATCATAGATTTTTTTACAGAAGGAAATTATGTACTGTGAATTTTTGGTCCTTATGAATTATTTGTTCTGCTTAAGGTTTTCTTAAGACAGACTAGCAACTTGATCTAATTGTATGCCTTTGATTGACCAAGTCTGATGGATGATAGCTCCTGGATTGAGATGATATTTTTGATATGTTTGTCCTGGCTAGGGAATATTTGGGTGCAGGATTGTTGTCTCATAAAATGTGGGAACTGATTGCAACATATTTTGTCGAGGAAATTGTTCTTGAACTTTCAACTTCCTTTTTTCAATATAATACTATATAATTTTTTTGAACATGATCAATTATACTTCTATGGTGATGGAGTCTTGCTTGTTAGATTCTGACTGTAAACTAAGAAAAATTGGATGAACAAGAGGTTAATGGAGCCTAATGATCTTCTATATTTAGTTTTAATTTCTGCATGACAAATATGAGGGCATTCAATTTCTGCAGACAGTGCGTTTTAAAAATGAGTTGGAGCGCAACATTACTATTAAACTTGGATATGCCAATGCAAAGATATACAAATGTGAAGATGAACGGTGCCCTCGGCCTATGTGCTACAAGTAGGTACCTGTGGATGAAGTATGCTTGTTTTACATTGGAATATTGTTTGGCATACTGTATGTTAACCAGATACATTGCTTTTCAGGGCATATGGAAGTGGTAAAGAAGACAGTCCTATGTGCGATGTGCCTGGGTTTGAGAACTGTAAGATGAAATTGCTGAGGCATGTTTCTTTTGTTGATTGCCGGTAAGATCAACTGATTATGTTTATTTTCATCAGACATACATATGCTATATTATGTGTACATGTGTGTTTCATACATATTTAGGTTTTGCCTAAATTCTGGCCTGTATGCCTATGCATTTGCAGAGATATGTTTTTTTGCCTGCTTGCAGGTTATTTAAGCTGTAGAGGAAGTTAACTGTCTTGATGAATTTGTAGAGGGCAGCCTATTTATCGTGTTTAACAATACTGATTATTGATCTGTCCTTCAAATTTCTTTGCTGCCTTTATAAAAAGCTATTAATCTTTGCAGTTGTCAAAGTTGATAGTTAGCTGTTAGAAAAACAATGTGTAGAAAAACAGTGTTGGTTTTAATGACTAGTAAATTTGGTAGTCTTTCTTGTTTGACATTGTGGATAATGGTGTGGTTGTACCTTATGAAGCCTTTTATTGTTGATTGTAGCAATGACTGGTTGGGATATTTAAGTCACCTTAGTGTCTAGGCTTTCATTATTTGAGTATAATTTTTCCATCTGTTTTAGGAATGGAATATGATGTCTGGTAGGTTTTTGATTTGTATTTTGAGGAATTACCTTAATGGGTGGTATCCTTGGATCAACAGTAAAGTTTTGTGACTAGGATGTCATGCTTCTGAGCCATTAAAAAAAAAAAAAAAGCAACTGCTTGTGAAGGGTTAAAGTGTATATGTTGTTTGCCCACAACCTTAACTAAGTGGAGGTTTTGTTGCTAGAAGATGCTCTTTGGGAATTTCCTTGATGCTAGGTTTGATGGTGTTTGCTTGATGTCACCTTGTATAATGGCTGGTGGGAGGAAAAACTGATTGTAGATATGGTGATGCACTAGGATGAAAATGGCTACTGGCCTTACGATTAAAGAACCAATTCTCAGACGTCTTAGTTTCTATTGGGGGAGGTGGGAAAAGAATTAGTAGAAGAATGGATTAGGGGATGAAAAACTAATTTCTCTGCAACAATTTTTATCTGACATCGCCTGATTTTTGTTTGGTTTCTTGATTTCCTACAGGGTCATGATATTCTCATGGCTACTATGCTTAATGGAGCAGCAATTATGGATGGAGCATTACTCTCATAGCTGCCAATGAAAGTTGTCCTCAACCCCAGACTTCAGAGCACTTGGCTGCTGTTGAAATAATGCGGCTTCAACATATAATAATTCTTCAAAACAAGGTTGATCTTATCAAGAGAATGTTGCTATCAATCAGCATGAAGCAATTCAGAAGTTCATTCAGGTTAGTGATGTTTTCTTCTCTTTCCATTGAGTGTTTGAGGAATTGTTGCTTTCTTCTTGTTGTTTGCCAATTTAACTCTATTAAAACCACATATGACTTCTCTTTTATTAGGGGACTGTTGCTGATGGTGCACCTGTAATTCCAGTTTCTGCACAGCTCAAGTATAATATTGATGTTGTGTGTGAATATATTGTGAAAAAGATTCCCATTCAGAAAGGAACTTCATCTCCCCTCCTAACATGATTGTAATCCGATCTTTTGATGTCAATAAGCCTGGGTTTGAGGTTGATGAAATTAAAGGAGGTGTTGCTGGTGGAAGTATTCTTAAAGTAAGTTTCTCTTCTCTTAAGTTCCATTTTTCGCCGAAATAACAAATAATGAGATATTTAGAACTGTTATATATTCTTTTGTTTGGGGGGGGGGGGGGAATCACTTTGGCCCGTCATATGATGATATTATATGCATTGTGTCTGTTCAGAAGTTTTGCAAGCCTAAAAAATGTGATCCAATTGCCAGTGGTGTTTTCTGCCAAGCCCGGAAATTGATTTATGAATAAAATCCTTCCTTAACTGGATACATATTGGTGTAGTAGAGACTAAATTTTTCACATTTAACTTTTGTGTTTTATTAGCTTTAATCATATGCCTCTTTCTTTTGCAAATCTCTTGAGAAGACACATTTAACAACTTGGGTGTATTGGTTAATATTTTGTTGCCTACTTGTTTTGCAAAGGGTGTTTTGAAGTGAATCAATTCATTGAGGTTCGTCCTGGAATTGTTGTTAAGGATGAGAATGGCAACATCAAGTGCACACCAATATATTCCAGAATTGTTTCCTTGTATGCCGAACAAAATGAACTACAATTTGCTGTGCCAGGAGGTCTTATTGGGTTGGAACTACTATGGATCCTACTTTGACACGTGCTGATAGATTGGTTGGTCAGGTTCTTGGTGAGGTTGGGTCACTCCCTGAAGTTTTTGTTGAATTGGAGGTAAATAAAAGATCTCATATTTCATCATGTTCTAAAGTGTGTGTAAAATGTTTTGTGCCCATATCCAACTCGCAAAATGGCTGAAAGAGAACTCTAATAGCTTTCTAAATGTTTCTGTTTTCCATTTTTGATTGAACTAACATTTTATGATGATTGTTTCATGAATTATCATTTGAACTTTTAAACGCCTTCAGAGTTAGCAAAGGATGATGATGCCACATATTGGTTGCCTACCTGTCTATGCTTATATGATATTGTGCTTTCTGCAGGTTAACTTTTTCTTGCTGAGACGACTTCTGGGTGTGAGGACAAAGGGCACAGAGAGGCAGGGAAAGGTTCAAAAGCTGGCCAAGGGGGAGATACTTATGTTGAATATAGGTTCTATGTCAACAGGTGCTCGGGTTGTTGCAGTGAAGAATGATTTGGCTAAGCTGCAACTTACATCTCCAGTCTGCACAAGCAAAGGTGAGAAAATAGCCCTGAGCAGGCGAGTTGAGAAGCATTGGCGTTTGATTGGTTGGGGTCAGATTCAAGCTGGTATTACACTTGATGTTCCCCCGTGCCCCATTTGAGTGAACCCGAAATACAACTTAGAAGAGGAAAAAGACAGCAAGAACATTAAATCGGTAGTTGGTAAACAATGTGGGAGGGTAGAGAGCTGCTTGGTACAATTTTTGTGAGATGGAGAAGAAAAACAAATTTTTTGCAAGGTGTTTTATGAAATGCTGGTGAATTGTGATTGGTCTTGATTTTGATTTAAAATTTGCAAGGTGGTTTTCATTGAGCTCATTCTTCAATTATATGACTCTTATTAATGTTGAATATCCTTAAATAAACTTCTGGTGCATCAAGTGTTTTTTGCTCTCTTACTCCGTAGTTAGTGAATAATAATGGAAGGACATGAATGCTAATATGTATTTTTTTGTGTGCCCTTGCGTTAGTATATGTATTCGGTTTGTATTTTTTATTGATTTAAAAAAATCCGATTTATTTTATGATTCTTCACCTGTTGAATGTCTGTTGATTTGCTTCTATCTTGAAGAAATCGGCTGTTATTCTTAATTACACATGATCCCTGTCTTGTGCTTGAAATATCACGTCGTCTCTCTCTTAATTCAAGATTAGAAGCTCGTAGTTTCGCTCTATTACCAATATGACCATTTTCGGTGCAAGTTTATTCGTGGGAGGGCAAGATGGTTGCGTGTGGATGGCGGGGCCACTATCTGAAATTGGTTTATGAATGATCTTGCCACCATATTATTATTGTTGGAGGGATGGGAAGAAGTGAGAACAAAATGGCAAATTGAAAGTGGTTTGATGAAGCTGAAGTGCCTAGTTTAATGTTGCGAAGGAGTGTTTGTATTATGTTTTTTGGATTTTGGATTTATTATGTATCTTAAAAATGTTTTTTTGGTATATCATACGTGAGAAATTAACTTTTCAAATAACCGGGTTTTTAAAATACATCTTTTTTTATTTTTTTAAAACATTTTTGAGTACGTGGTAAACCAAATTCGGTTTAGAAGGTGGTTTTTGGGATCAAAACTATTCACTCTCCAAGCCCACCAAGTATTGAATGAACCAACTTTTTTGACCTTTCCTATTGTACAGGATTCTGGTTAGTCTTTTTTAAAAAAAATTATTTATTTTTTTTATATACTATTTTTGAAAGCCATTTGGAAAGAAATTTTGGAAAACATGCTTAGAAATAATTAGTTGTTTTCAAAATTCAATAATAGAGTTTATATTTTTTATCTTTCATTTTGAAATGTCCTGTCATTATTATTGAAAAATGGTAATCATCGTGTCTGAGGTAATAAAAGATTGCATTAATCACGAGCAAAATCAACCTAACTCAATATACGTTTTGTCTTTTTAGGGATTACAATCAAAGATGGGACGCCCACTCCATAAGTTGTCGAACTGTTCAGCGAGATTATTATAAACATTGTCAAATTGCGTAATTAAAATGTTTGCCGGTTCAAGCTGGTCTCAAATTAGTGACTTGGCCTTGTCACTGAGACCAGCTTGAATTGGCAAACAAATTATTCGCAATCTGACAGTGTTTGTAAATAATATTGTCAGAAATTCCGACTACTTATGAATAGATATCCTATCCCTGAATCTGGTGTTGAAAAACGCAAAAGGTAGGTGTGGTTAACAAAGAGATAATTGAAAATGCAAAAGGTAGGTATGGTTAATAAAGAAATAGTTGAAAAAAAATTGTGATTAATTAAGGTTGATTTTGCTCGTGATTGATGTAATTTTTGTTACCTATATATATATATATATATATATTGAAACACCCTTGCCTTGTCGGAGGGAAGTGACGTTGTCGAGAGAGACACCGAGGGGCAGAGGTGAATCGCAACTCCAGGAATAACCCATACGTAAGAGACACTCGTATGAAAATTAGGGCTTTGTTTTTGAAATTTTTTAAAAGGAGAAAAACTTATCTCGAAACAGTGGTTCACCTCTTCATCATGGAAGCTCACTTCGCCATAGTTGTCTTCGATCAAGCTGTGTTAGTGCGAACAAGACCAAGTCCCTCTACTCCGTCGACACGATAGAGTTCAAAAATTTTAAATTCAGTCTTCCAATTTCATTTTGAAAAACAAAAAATGTCCTTCTGTCACGCCCCGAATCCCGGGCCCGTGACCGGCACTGGGATCCACCGACCCCAATAAGTCTCAACAAAACCAGTCGAACTCTAAAGATATAAAATATACATAAAGAGCAATAATACAATATCCAAAAATCACCCGGGATCCTGTCTGAGAGTACAAGGAAGCTACTCTAGAATACAATAGGGTAAAGTACAAAAGAGAAATGCCCGTACATCTATCAAGTCTACTGTCGTCGACTCTCACGCTGGCACGCTAACCGAGGTGAGTACAGTCAAAAGAATCTGGAATGTTTAAAACTATGAGTCGCGAAACTCAGTGAGTACGGATGATACCTAATCTATGCATGTCAGGATACATATCATAGCACAAGTCTAAAACCTTAAGCATATAGCAATCAGTAAAAACATATCAACATACACTCAAGAATGCTATCAGCCAACATCAAATCACATCACTGGACTCAGGCCTACCCCACACTAACGCTATGGTCACCGCACTCCAGTCGAGTCTCTGCCGTCCCTCACGGACTCAGATCGACTCACCTACTGGACGCTACGGATCACCGCACTCTAGCCGAGTTCCTGCCGTCCACAAATCCCATCACAGCACACCACCCTCACATCCAAGTCAAACAGATATACAGCCCATATACAGTCCATGTCTTAAAAACCAAAATCACATACCGACACGACTCCCTAATAGTTCACAAAACACGTAGCACATAACCCGAGTAACATATAATCAAAACACAAGTTTCAACCACAAAATCGTCATATCGAAATCACAGTATGAAAACACAAGCATAGAAAGGGTATCATCACTCACAGCACAGACGCTAAGCCAAACTGAGAATCCGAGTCACCTAGCCCGACTCAGTAGTCCAGGTGTGCCCCTGCCTGCGAATCTGCAATCAAAATCACACAAAAACCATCACCAACGCTGAAACCGCACGAGAAACAGGCTCGTAGCCTCAAACTGAACTAAAATCCCAAATCGGCCCTTTGGCACGCATCTCGAGCAACCCAACTTGTCACCAGAACCTACGCGACTCACTAATACAGACAAATCTGCTTAAACCACCCTTAACACAACGAAACTAGCCTCCACAAAACTCGAACCGCAACGAACCGTTCCCCAAAACCCTCGAACCAGTTTAGCTCAGTCTAAAACTACCTTTGACTCAACTCAAATGACCACGAAACCCTCAAAATCGGATTCAGAAGGCCCAAAAAACCCTAGGAACCACTATGAACAGGCCAAAAATGGCTCAAACCAGCTCCGAACCGGCTAAAAAACCTAATCCTAAGCATCGACACGCAAACCGAGACCGGTTCACCTCGAACCGGACCTCCAAAAATCACCAAACTTCCGGTTAACTATGTTTTATCATATTGAACCAAGAACCAGTCCAAATTCCCAAGAACCGGCCGAAAAATCAATGAACCGGTTCACCCGAAGGATAACACACTAAACCGGCCGGTTCACCTCGAACCGGCACCTAAAATTTCCCGAACCCACTTGGTCTGATATTATTTTCTCCCTGAATCCAGAACCGGTCCAACCTCTCAAATCCTAGTCAAAATGGCACTGAACCGCCCGGTCAAAGCCCCTGGTCGGTTCAGTCAAACCCTTCTTCTTTTTTTTTTTTTTTTTTTTTCTTGGCCCGCAGGCCAAGCCTGCGGGCCCGTGGCCCAATCCACCAACGGCCTGGCCCGGGCCAACTGGCCCAGGCCCAACCCACACAAGCTGGGCGAGTCGACTCGGTGAGCCGAGTTGACTCGGCCGAGCCCACTCAACACGGACCCGAATGCATCCGGGTCCGTCTTCCTCACCCGCGTTGTAACCCGAATGCAACGTTCGGGTCTGCAACAACCCGGACCAAAATCCTTCAAAAAACAACGGTAAAGAATCACTCACCCTACTGAAGACCTCCCGAAACTGCAACCCAAGTCCGGCGAACCTCCAGCTTTGTCAATCGACAAAAAGCTCTCCTACAAGCTCCAACAAGTCGGGAAAAGTCGCCGGCCGTTCGCCCACCCCGTCGCCCAAACTCCGAAAATTGTCCCGTTCCCCTCTCCAAAAACAAAAACAATTGAGGGCTTTTCTTCCTCTCCCAAAAACGAGCTTCCTTGCTCGGTTAAATCACCCCAACAACCCCCCATCATCACGGCATGGGCGATTGTTCAACCAATCCACTGTTCATGGCAGTTTCAGTCTAATTGCAGTTTGGCCCTTCGAAATTTGATTTTTCTTGAATTGGTCCCTGGCAAAATTCCAATCCGACCCCTACTAAAACAATTATTGCAATAAGTCCTCGGCCTTAATAAAAATGAAAATCCGGGTTATTACACCTTCAAATTTTGTTACTTTAAAAATCAGGTTCTTTCCTACCAAACATCCCATAAATTTAACACCTCATGGCTCACGCCTTGCATATGATATCAATTCATGTGAAAACTTTAGAAAATATTCCATTTGAAAAACTTCAATTTTTAGGATATATTATTTATCAATGCCTTGCAAAAATTGTTGGGTATTGTATGTGCTCTATACACACTAATATAGAGAGTAATGAGAATAGAACAACACAAAATTTTTTAGGCAGAAAATCCAATCGAGAAAAATAATGGAATCCTCATGATCCAAATAAACTATTCTATTATAACAGATATGATTACAATATTCTTTTTCTGGTAGGTAAATGACACTCTTTTATTATAATAGGTAGGATTATAATGTTCTTTTTCTGATAGATAAATAGCACACTCTTACAGTTGTTCTTCCTCTTTATGAGAGGGCTCACTTTCCTCACTTATAACAGGGTCTTCTTCCATTTACTAGCTTAGGCTTTCCTTGCCATACTCACATGACTCTTACTCACTCCCACCAGGGGCAGGAGGGTTTTTCTTTGTTTACCAGCGAAGTGCTTCCCTGGCTCCTTGTGACACTTGCACCGGGTGCACACCCACCCTAGGGTTTTTACCCACACACTCCACTAGCACTACATGTAAACATAAAGTGTTCCAAGGACCTCATTCAAAGTTGAGCCGTTCAATTGTTATCTTCAAGCCACCCTATTGTAATAGTCTCGCTGACTTCAGGCCTCCCTATTGATAGGGCACCCAACAGAAGTTATGTTCATTTGTTAACTTCAAATCATATTCTAGTACATTTAGGATACATGTTACATTTTGTGATAAATAAAATCAGTTTAGTCATATTAATTTCAGGTTATATGCGTTAATGCACGTGTAATAGTAACTTTGGATCAATTTCCAATCATGCTAATTTGCTTTGATTCTAACATGAATGAGAGTATAAACTTGTCATTGCACTCGGCCTAAGTAAGAGAAGTTATAGTTTTTGACACCCTAGAAGTACTTCTACACAAGATTGTTTACAGTTTGGTTTTCTACGGTTTTTTTTTTTTACAAAATTTATATCATACTAATTTATTCAATTTTTTGAATTTAAAACCAAAATTATACTTTTTATACTGATACTAATTCTTTCAATTTGGCACGGTACAGTTTAGTCTTTTAGTATTAAATTATTTTTTAACTTTAATCAATCAAGTCAAAAATATGAAATAATGAATATAAACACTTTTGAATAAATAAATAACAAATTGAAGAAGATGACTTAAATCTAGTAAAAAAATAGATGGGTGAAGAGATAAACAGATTATAAAACAAATAAACAGATAGATAATATAATTCAACTAAATAAAATAATATTATATCTATTGTTTTAAAGTTAAGAGAGATTTAAAAGTAAGAAAAAAAAAGAGAAAAAAAACAAATTGAGTCATCCTTTCACTTGTATTGATAAAAAATCATAATCACTATTAATAAAAATTGAATTCATAAGAAAAAAGTAAAGTATAAAATAATGAAATAAGAAAACTTACAATCAAGTAGTATTGGTTCAATTAATAACATGTTTATTTGTTGAAGTACTTTTAATTAACTCTAAAAGAAAATAAATAATAATTTGACCAATTTGAATGCAAAAAAAAAAAAAAAAAGTAAACTATGCAAATAAGTGGCAATAAAAAAATTTAGATTACTCTCAATCGCTACAAATTTCTCAGTATCTTTCATTACTTTTATCGATCCTTTCTTTTTTATACTTCAATCACTTATATTACACCTCTTTTCATATAAGTCCCTATTTTTTAATTTTTACAATTTTTTAATTAAATTATTTTCATCTTTACAAGTTTAAATATTTTATATATATAATATAAATAATTTAACAAACTATTATTTATAATATTCAATTCAATATATTTTTTTATCAATTTTTAATTTATAAAATCTAAACTTTATCAAAATATTTAATAAAATATTACCTAATATCAAAATTTATAATATTTTAATAAAAAATCTAACTTCTAATACAATACAATATAATTCAATTTAGTTTATTTAGATTGTTAAAATCACAAACACCCCTACTTTTACACACACTGGCCGCCCCTTTCCCAAAAATAAAACAAAAGGTTGGCGTTCGCCCCTCAATTCGCCAGGCTCACCTCGACTAATCCAGCGACTCAGAAGCTTGTTCTCTTCTCTCGCACATTTTTGAGAAATCATCACCTGTGATATCACCCGAGGCTCCAAAGAAAGCGCCTCATGCAATTCTAGTCGGTCTGCAATGCAGCTAGGGACGACATGTTCGGCATTTTTATGATTTTTTAGTATAGTATTGTTTTATTGTTTTGTTATATTATCAAGATAATCAATGAATTTTGGTTAAGAGCTGCCCAATTTGGTCGCCTAAAATAAAATTTAACATTAATTTTCTAACCATTTGAATAAAATTAATACAAAATCCTTACTTAAAGTTTATATTACTAACTTTTTTGATATGCAAAATTGCTATTAAAATTTAATAAACCCTTTTCTATCATCAATATCTCAGATTTTTATTAACATCATAGATATTTTTAAGAAGGCTGTCATTTAATTCCATTTCAAGTCGGTTTTATAGAGAATCGGTATTCAAATTTTTCGTTAGCTTCTTCTTATTATTATAATTCAACTATATTATTAACTTGTTCATTTAAAAATATTCTTGAATATTTTTTATTTATTTTTGCTTACATATTGAAGATTTATCAAGAACACCTTTTTGACATTGCAACATCTCATCAGCTCCACTGCTTAGGACTAAAGAGTGTTTATTTATATTTTGCAGCATATTTAATAAAAAAAATGAGTTTAAAAAATATATTTAAAAACTAAACTAAAATTTCTTATTGAATTATATAAAGGGATAAAAGTAAATTATAAATTTTCAAATATTCAAATTATTTTTATTATATTAGTAATATATTTTCAGAAGTTTTAATTTTAATTTTATTTAGATACAAGGCTATGCCTTAACCTGGAAGCTTAGGAGCTGCCTAACAAAGGTAAATAGCGGTCCCGGCATGCAGAAGCAAAACCACCTAACTAGTTTTATATCCAATTAATGTGTATTTCAAATTGTCAAACTAGTTTGGGGGAATTGTCTAAACTCTCTGCGCCTACATCTAAACTCTCATTTTTTTCGAGTATAAAAAAATTATTTTTTTATAACATTTTGAGGGTTATCAAAAATAATTTGGATATATTTTGATCTTGTATATATAATTTATTTTTTCAAACAAATTTTTTCTAAATGCACTTTCTTCAAATACATTTTTCTAAATCCATTTCATTAGGAGATTGAGATTTTTTATTATTATTTTTTTTTTTTGAGAGAGGGGAGGGGGGGGGCGGTGTAGCGTAGGAGATCGAAATTTAAATAACGCTCTTATTCCTTTTACAGGAACCTAAAGCTAGGGGCGCGTTAGAATTTGAACCTAGTCACCCTCCATGACAATCAACATGAGGGGTAGAATGGTAAAATTATCGGAAATGGAAAATTACAGAGTGGCATCGTGCACGTCGCTTTCACTTCCCTGGCGTTCCAGGAGGTCATTATCGCCCTTCACATCTCTCGCTCCTTTCACTCCCTCGATTTCCAAGCCCCACATGGCGTCGTTGTGAAGCCCTGTGAATCACCGAGTTGGGATTTTGGTTTCCTACGACGGCACGCTACTCGTCGGCTACATTGACACCTTCATTCTCTAGAACCCGGACCAGAACCCAGTACAGCTTCTCGTTCCGCGGCTATTCAGACGGGGTTCTCATCTTCGGCCTCTGTTACGACTTCGTTCGCAACGATTTGAAGAACGTCAGGGCAATCAAGCTTATCAAAGACCGAATTTTCGACCCGATCGCTATACATTTGTTTATTTAAAAGTCCAATTCGTGGAAGAGGGTTCAGGATTTGGATTAAAAATCTTAGCCGACGGAGAAGGGACCGTTTTCAATAAATCGCCGTACTGGGTCGTGAGTCCCGACGCGGCCCGGAACTTCCTGATTTCCAAAACCGTTCCTATGATTGCGTAATGTGTACTTTTGACGCTGTAGATGGGTGGTTTGAGCAGGTGGCTCACCCTAAGTTGATGGCGAGACTATGATTGCCGATTTCAGCGTATCGCAGGAATGGCTCTATTTTATTCATAATCAAGGTGAAAAGGGTATTTGGGTTTGGGCGATGGAGTGTGGCGTGAAGGAGTGATGGGAGAAGCTGTTCGTTGTCGTGCAGCCATTAACGGGCGAATTTCGTTTCTTCTGCCTTACTCCTAATGTATTCCGGACGGTGATTGCGTTAAATTCGGAGAAATTAGTGACCTTGTGATCCGACGGAGAAGGGATTTAGGAGAAATTGATGTGACTCTTCTTGATTTAATCAAAATTTAAAATTTAATGAGTGAGATTAAATAAAATTATTTTTAATCTATTAATTATAATTATTTTTAAAAATTTTAATTATAAATATTTTATAAAATATTAATTATATATATTTTATAAAATATTAATTATAATTGTAATTAATTTTTTTAATTAAATTTAATTACAAAATTTGATATAAATCTTCATTGATCCCTTTTCTCACTTTTTAGTTATTGTATTGATATCGGAGACTTCTCTCTCTTTTCTTACTTCGTAATCTTCCGTTTGGTGGATTGGGAGTTGTTCTCCTCTTTCCGGTGTTGCACGTGCAGCACAAAGAACACGTTTTGTCTATTCGAGGCGGAAGAAGCCATAACCAAACAAAGACAAACTCAATTAGGCCCATAGCCCGAATTAATTGTCTCCCCTTTTTTTTTTTCTAAAGGATTCCCGAATTTGCACGTGATTTGGTCCGAGTAGTAATTGCGTCGAGCGTTTATAATTCCTTAACAGAATCTTTGTTTTCTTGCTTCCGCAACCTTTCTTTTCCGGAGGTTAACTTGTTTTGGTGATTTCACAGTTTGCTAAGAAAATCTGTAAATAACGGAATTAATGACGCCATGACACACTTCCCATCAAGATCCTCGTCCTCGAAGATCTTTATGGGCGGTGCAGGGAGCGGCGACTCCATGGACTGTGTCCCCCACTAGATTATTACAATAATGTTGGTGATAGTTAGCCAACGGTGCAAAACAAGGCATTGTACTCGACCAATCAAAAGATGCCTACCAACCACTACGTGGGCCCCAAAGTCTTGACCATTCTCTGCCGCCTTTTTCTTGGATTATCCACGTGACTGGCCGGGTGCATTTTAGTCTGTGCGTGTGTGTATATATATATATATATATATATATATTTTTTTTTTTTTGACAAGGATTGACTTAGGGCTCCATTCGGTTTTTAGGAGAAAATAACGCGTGATAGGATAAGGCAGGTTACCCTGTCTCTGTTTTTATCATGTATTTAATTGCCTTGTAACTAATTTAGATAATAAATCAGATAAAAGTTTAAATTACTAATTTGCCCCTGTGCGTTCCCTCCTCTTTTTGGTGCCTAAATCACTCACCTTCCCTCTTCTCTCCGACGATTGCAAGGTTGAGCAGCACATGTGTGCGGATCGGGTGCAAATCGGGCAAATTAGGCTACACGTAAGCGTCTGCTCATACAGGCTGCCAAAGATTTAGTGCATGTGGAGATCCATAGAGGAAAGAGGAGGGGCCAGGAAGGGCGATGGTGAGAGCTTTCAGATCGGGCGGGCGCTACTTCTGCGTCGTAGGTGTCGGTCGTAGGGAGGATAAGGCTGATAACTTTATCCTTATAAGCCTTATCCCCTCAACCGAACGGGGCCTTAACAGTTAAATAATTATAAGATGTACAGTAGGATGAAATATTTTTTTATAAAATAAGAATGAGAATAAAATGAAATAAAATTAAAAAATTTATGAATGTATTTGGTATAATTGATAAATTAAAAATTTATATTTTATTATTATATTTGATATTTTAAATAGAAGTAGAAAATGAAATAAAAAATGCTCAAAACAAAATATTCTTTATAAAAAATAATTAAATAAATTTTATTTCCTACTATATTTATAATAAAAATAAAAATTATATTTTAACATTAAAATATTAAATTTCAAAATGAATAGTTCATCATTTAAATTAAAAAATAAATGAAAAGAATACGTACTAATTATTTGAAACAGTTAAAAATGTTGGAAACATATAATAATTAAATAACTTTTAAATTTTAGTATATTATAAATATAATAAAAAATAAAAAATTTATATCATAACCTTATAATTAATGATGAATTTTTTAAAAATATTTTTTATTTTTAGTATACCTGGGGTAATATTGTTATTTATTAAAAAAGATAGAAGATAATAGAGTAATTATATACTTGGCTTATAGAATGGAATTTGAATTTCATCAAATACTCAATTTTTATCTGGTAAAAAATTTTATTTTAAAGTGCTTAATAAATATACTTTTATAAAATTTTCATTTCCACTTCCATTCTTTTAATAATTATTAAATTAATATTAAATATTGATATTGATATTGTTTCAATAAATATCAGGTTCTTAACTTATTAGATTATGATTTGATATTAAATAAATCACATTTTTGGACTATTTGCCTATTTTATCAAAAGAAAAGAAATATCAGTACTTCTTAAAATTTTATAACAACCAATATAGTCAAATCTGTAATTTTACAGATATTAAAAAATATTATGATGATTGCCGCCCAGTTTGTCTCTTTCCAAAACGAAATAGATTTCAAATACCCAATTGCAAATAAAATATAAATATACACTATGTCATCTTAACAATAATTAAAATTATTTTTAGTACTATATATATATGTATTACATTATATATAAAGTTTAGTAAAAAAGGGAAAAAAAATGCTTGTTCCTATTCTCATCTTGCCATGACGTGACTCGGAATTCCAAATTCATCTGGCTTATGATGGGTTAAGTTTGGGGCATGCTTAATCCGATTAATTTTACTTTATCCAATGCCATTTCCAATTTTATGAATTTTCAGAGTATAAAGAAATAATTTTTTTCAAGAATATAATTAAAAAAATTTTGAATTAAAAATTAGAAACAACAATACCAACATCTTTTCTTCGACCATCCTGGTCCTGATTGGCCGGTGGGTAGATCTTCAGCCATTACTTTATTGGTGACCGCGAACAATCTCTGTTTAACGGACTGAACCAAATTCAATGGCCGTGGTGGCTACAACTGGTCACAGGCGCATGTTAACATCCAGGAAAGGAAACAGCGACCTATCATGCGCCACATTTTGAATCCGTTTTTAAACCTACGCACCATCGCCAAATAACATACAAAAACGGAAAGGTGTTGTATTGTCAGCATCAGATTCTACAGAAGCCAACCCTTCGAATTCACCCTTTCTTGCGTACGTGTCCTTGAAGCACTGTCAATCTCTGTTGTATATCCATCAGAAAATCACTTCGTACTCAGATTTTTTGGAGCCTTTGATTTGGACTAAAGCTTGAATTAGTTTTAGAGCAGAACAAGAAGTTCCTGCAGTTTTTTTGAAAGTTTTAAACCAGCTTCTCCTTCTTTCTAGCTGTAATCCCTGTTCCTTCAGCTGGGTTTTGGTTTTCTTTGGTGGGTATTGAAGTTTTATTTGGATTTTGATTTGGGTTGCGTGGGCATGGAGGCAAAATATGAACCACTGAAAGAAATTGGATCCGGCAACTTTGGGGTGGCGAGATTGGTGAGGGATAAGAAGACCAAGGAGCTGTTTGCGGTCAAATATATTGAAAGAGGAAAGAAGGTAATTAGTTTCTAGTCAATTAATTCACAGCAGAAAGCTTCCGTTTGATTATTCCCTTTTCGGTTCTTAAGAGGTGTTTGCACCAAGTATTACTGCCATAAGGTTATATGTAGGTCAATGTCTTCTTGTTTTTTGCATCTTCTTTACTGAAAAGCATTGTCAATCCCTAAGGGAAACTATTAAAAGGCGAAATTGGGCTGGGGTTGTCCTACCGAAGGGAGAAAATGTGGTGTTTCAAGAGCTGCAGTAACAACTATAGGGAAAATTTAGACGGTGGTTTCTCTTTTCTTCTTTTTGTTCTTTGTAAAGTTTAGGCCTTGAAGCTCAGAATATGTACGTGGATGAATTATTCCGGGCGATGGATGTGGTTGAAGCTGCATTTCAAATTTCAAATTTTGTTACCTATTCGTACATTTTTTATTTATTCAATTACTGCATACGGTTCTAGATGCGTGGTTTTATGTTTTTTACAATAACTACAATTTTTTTGGTTGTCATTTTGTTTCAGATTGATGAAAATGTTCAGAGGGAAATCATAAATCACAGATCATTGAGGCATCCCAATATTGTCAGGTTTAAGGAGGTAAGTATCTAGTTGAATTATGTGGAGGAAGATTCTGAAGTGAGGACTTGCAGATGCAGGCATTTCATCTGTAGTCGCAATGAAGATTATACGTTTTTGGTCTTTTGGGTAGTAAATTTTTGGATTTTTATGAACTGAAATTCTGTTCAGAAGCGTCCCCAATATAATAGCCTGCCAATCTTCTTCTTGTATTTTAGCCAGCAATTTTGGTGTTAGATCTCTAGCAGAGTACAATTTTTTAGGAAGTTTTATATGACCCACCAGAATGTGTGAATTTGTTAATTCACGTTGGGTTAAGAATACATCTCCATTCTCAAATTTTTCATTTGTTCTGAAATGGCCTATGCTTCAATAGTTGACAAATCATGGATAGGACATGGAAGATTGTTAAATGAGTCTTTGTGACAGCCAAAAGCTTGTGAGGTGGGTTCAGCTTTTTTACCTGGGAACTTATTTCTCCAAGCAATACCCTCGTGGCATGCAGGGGATGTATGCGCCTGAAAATTATGTGCATAAGAAAGCTGTTTGAATGTTTGGACTGAATAATAGCATAAATAAAACTTTTCAAAAAATCCTCTGTAAGGTGTATACCTCTTGAGTTCTTGCTTTCTCGCCAGTAAGTTTATAGAATTTCAGCAAACAAAACTTTTGGATTCAAATAGGACTAATATGCAAAAGATGAACTCATAATTTTATAGCTCGGGATGGATAGAACGTTTTAAAAATTTACAGCCATTCCTCAATTTAAGTCAAATTAGTATAAAATCAAAAATGCTTTAGCAGAGCTGTTTTTGTCTGCAGGTACTATTGACACCAACACATTTAGCTATAGTCATGGAATATGCGGCTGGTGGTGAGCTCTTTGCCAGGATTTGCAATGCTGGTCGATTTAGTGAGGATGAGGTATGAAGACATGGATAGCTTTTTGTTGTTTGGCTGGTTTATTAGATCATTTCGTTCTCATTCATTTAAAAAAAAGTTGTTTTCTAACACCTCTATTCATTTACACAACAGGCACGGTTCTTCTTTCAGCAGCTAATATCTGGAGTTAGCTACTGTCATTCAATGGTACATCATTGGAGTATCTGTTTCATACTTTGTTTGCTATCATCCTTGTTTTACCTTGTTTTCTTATTTATTTATTTGCTCTTCAGGAAATTTGTCACAGGGACCTAAAACTGGAGAACACACTGCTGGATGGAAGTCCAACTCCACAGCTTAAAATATGTGACTTTGGTTATTCCAAGGTTAATAGTTTTCCAGCCGGGAGAAAATTTTTCTGCTTAGTCTGTATTTAGTCACGTTTCTGTTTTTTCACTTTATTTTCTTAAGTATCATTATTCATGGGCGCTGCAGTCAGGTTTGTTGCATTCACAGCCCAAGTCAACAGTAGGAACACCAGCATATATTGCACCGGAGATCCTCTCACGAAAGGAATATGATGGGAAGGTATTTAGATTATATATTCTAATATATATGGCTGGAGACTTGTTTGGTATTTTGAATTCCTACTATCTCATGAAATAAGAACTCTGAAATATATAAGTATGTTTACAAGCAGATGGACAAGCAGTCGTGTACAATTGAAAGAATAGTGTATAGATTCAAAAACAAGTTCCATAGCCATTGGAATCTGGAACTCCAATTTTAACTCCATAATGATCAGAAAGCACACTTTCACAGTTTCTAATCATAGCAGCACGTTGAAGCTTTCTAATCATGAACCAAAGGCCAGCAAATCTTCTGACATGCCAACGCAATGATGCCTGTAAATAAATTGAAAGCAATAAAATATCCTTTTGAAGTAAGGAATAAGTAATTTCCTTCCAACATCTACGAGGTTGCCATGCATTTTTTGGGTTGGGTTTTCAATGTTCACCTTGTAAACCTCATAGCATCGTGGCAAAGTGATGAAAAATTTTTCAGAAAAAATAACAGCATGTACTAATTTTGGAAATATCAATTTACTATTATTAACACTATCCATTCGCTTTCCCAAGTTTTTATTGGCACTCTGACGGTTCTTCAGTTTTAGATTGCAGATGTTTGGTCCTGTGGTGTGACGCTATATGTCATGTTAGTTGGAGCATACCCTTTTGAAGATACTGATGACCCTAGAAATTTCCGCAAGACGATTGGGGTGAGTTTGCACTAAAATGATTTTATGGGGTAATCAATCATAGCTTCCAGTTCATTGATCTGACATTCTCTGTCTGCAAATCTGTCTTCCAATCTTAACAGAGAATTATGAGTGCCCAGTATACCATACCTGATTATATACGCTTGTCTAAAGACTGCAGGCATCTCCTCTCCCGTATTTTTGTTGCAAATCCCACAAAGGTAGGATGTTTGTCTTGGAATAATACATATGCTTCTTTTCTCTATGACATTGTGCTATTATTTTTCCATCTCTCTTTTTCTTAGAAAAAAATTATTGCCGCGTGCTAACCTGGATAATCCTTGTTGAAGAGAATCACCATCCCTGAGATAAAACGACACCCATGGTTTCTGAAAAATTTGCCAAAGCACCTAATCGAGGGGGAGAAAACAAACTACAAGGAAGCTGACCGTGGCCAACCTCTTCAGAGTGTGGAAGAGATAATGCGGCTCATACAAGAGGCAAAGACACCTGGTGAAGGAACCACCACTGAAGGCAAAATAACAGCTGGTGGATCATTGGACACAGAAGATGACTTGGAATCTGAAGGTGGAAGCAGTGGAGACTTTGTTGCCCCTGTTTGAGCATACCCTTCTAATGTTCCAGAGATTTAGCTTTTTCTTTTTTTGGACGTTTCAGTTTGTTAATTATATAAAAGTTAATGTGTACTAATAATTCTGCACTGTACAGTAGAAAATATGTAATAAATGTAATACAAATAAGTTGAATTTAAAGCATTTTCCAGCTGTTGTAGTGAAACTTGTGCTTTTCATAGACCCTTTTCTGTTAGCCTATTGTTGTGTGGTGAACGTGAGTCTATCAAATGCTAGTTTTCTAGCAATCTAGAGTTGCATATTCATTTTTTTTTTTTTTTAGAAACTTTGATTTTTTAGACTCTTTTAATTAAAATAACAGAAATAATCAAAATTTTTTAAGTATAAAAACTTGAAAAGAGGCTACTTCTATTTAAAATTCTATAATTTCTCCTTAGACAGCCCAATTTATAATTTTTATCAGAGCATTATGATTCACTTTCCATTATCACAAAAGTTAGAATTTGGGATTTAATATAAATATCTATTTAATTTCAGTTGAGAGTTTTTTTTGGCCAATAAATTAATAAAAAAATGTATATATACAAGAGAGATTGTTACTGAGAGTCAGCAACACTAAGATTAGAAAAGTTGGCTATAAAATTACTAAATTGCCGCCTTAAAGACCAGTGGAGATTCTGGCGAAGATTTACTAACTAGCCCATGGTTTTGTGTGGTGCCTATCTTCCACTTGAGCTACCGTCAAAAGGCTTCTATGACTTCTTTCTTTATTTCTTTCTTTCTTTAATGGGTCTAACCTTGCTAGTTTTACGAATATCATAGAGGTGGAAAAGTAGGAGGAGAAATGAAGGAAGGTAATTGAGGGGGAGAAAACAAACTATGAGGTAGCCGACAATGGCCAACCTCCTCTGAGTATTGAAGAAATAACGTGGCTCATACAGGAGACAAAGACGCCCGGAGAAGGGACCACTACTGAAGGCATAGTAACAGCCGGTGGCTCACATGACACACAGGTTGACTACGACTCTGAAGTTGGAAGTGGTGGGGACTTTGTTGCCCCTATTTGAGTATGACCCTTCTAACGTTCTAGAGATTTATCTTTTTCTCAATCTTTCAATGTGTTAATTATGCAAATAATGTGTACTAAAATGCATTAGAAAATTTACAGTAAATACAATACAAAATAAGTCGTAAGCTGAATTTGAAGCATTTCCCAGCTGTTGTAGTGAAACTAGTGCTTTTCATGGATCCTTTGCTGTTAACCTGTTGCTGTGTAAATGCTAATTTTCTAGGCGTTTAGAGTATGACATTTATTATTTTGCCTAGAAATTTGGGTCTTTCAAACTCTTTTAGTTAGGATAGCAGACTACAAAAGATTTAAAAAGAGAATATCTTTAACTTACAACTCTACAAATTGTTGTTGATTACTTATTAAATAGCTCAAATTATGATTTTTATTAAAGCATTATGATTCACTCTCCATTATCATGGAGGTTTGAATTTATGTTGAATATAAATATCAATTTAAATTCCACCTGAGGGTTTCATTTTTTTTTTTTGGGTTTTCCAATAAATTAATAAAAAATGTATATATACAGGAGAGATTGTTGCTGGGAGTCAGCACCCCAAGCTTAAACAAGTTGGCTAAAGAATTAATAAATCGTCATTTCAAATATAATGGGAAGTTCTGATGAAGATTCACCAATCAACCCATGGTTTTGTGTGGTGTCCATCTTCCATTCCAGTCACCATTTACAGGATTTTAAGACTATTTTTTTTTTAAATGACCTATCTTCTAATGGCCAAACTTTTTTTTTTTTTTCCCGTTCATTGAGAGGAGATAGTTAAAACTAATAAATATTTTCGAAAAACTTATCCCTAGTACACACACTACTCATAGTGCACACACAACTCACAGTCGATGTGGGACATTGATCAACCACTAAAACTATAACAGGACATTTATTTGGTTAATGAGAAAATACAGTCAATATTAATAAAAAATTTTAAAAATTTAATACCAATGAAAATTTGTTTCTCGTACACAGTTAATAGCCTAACCGTGATCTTTCCAATTATTAATTATGTAAATGTTGGTGTTTACTAAAAATTCTGTACTGCAAAGTAGAAATAAATTATCATTTTAAATATTAGTGGAAATTCTGGCCAGAATTGACTTGTGTGGTGCCCCTCTTCGGCTCGGAGCACTATCCAAAGGCTTTTACGACTTCTTTCTTTTCGCTTTTACTTCTTTCTTTCAGCGACTTGTATTTAATGGGCCTGACCTTGCTGATCTTACGATTAGCATATATAGAGGTGGAAAAATAGGAGGAGAAATGAAGAATTGTGAGAGTACTGCATGGGTCCTGAAGCTACTTCTGGTGGGGCCCCTGCTTGAACCAGGAATGGCTATCAGCTATGATCTGACGCCGAGCAAGTGCCAGGATGAGAGGACGTTGGGTCTCAAGGCGTGCAAGCCCGTCATGTTCGGCCTGCCACCATCCTCAGCATGCTGTGAACGGATTAGGATTGGCCATTTTGAAGCTTTGAAAAAACTGAAGTTTCAATAATTAAAAGCTCACAATTAAAAAAATTATTAAAAAAGCGAAATATTCTTTAACCCTAGGATTCTGGATTTTTACTGTGCTAAATATTCCCACAGAATTAATATCATTCAATTCGTACTACTGTGGTCCATTTGAATAGAAATTGAAATGCCCCTTTTTCATTTTAAAAAGATGGAAAAAGACATACACCATTCCGACTGCTCCTCCCCACCTACTGTGAAAGCCCAGAAGTCTTTCACCTCCCCTAGGCCGCTTGTCCTCTAGTGAATAAAATTTTAAAAATGGGACAAAGACAACTCACCCATTAAAATTATAAATGTAACTTGAACGAATTAAATCATACCCAAATTAAACAATTGTTACAATTCAATTCAACTCATAAAAAATATTAAATGGGATTGAAACTAAATTAGATTTGAATATAAGCAGTTGAAAATCAATTTAAGCAGAATTACCCGTATACCAAAATAAATTCCAAAAGAGATTAAGGCCACCGGCTGTCCTAATTGTTGAAAGGTCTCCGTCTTTTGGAAGTGGGGCGTCTTCTTCTTCCCACTGCAATGAGATGCCCAGAAAGCTTAACAACAAATTTACTTCTCTTTAATTGTCCAATTTCTGGTCATTGGAAGAAATATATAATTCGAGACTACATTTTCTTGTAAATATTCGGCCACCCCAAGCGGGTAATTATGGATGCGTCGTTAAGCTCTGGTTTGCAATTTTCTCACACAAGTAATTCACGAAAATTACTTAGATTAGTGCTTAAGATAATAATACGGCCTTACTTGCATGCATGTATATAGCAAGAAAATTTTTGACAGAAGACTTAAAGAACCTTCCTAAGAATTGCATGTTGAAAATTGAATTAATAGATTAATAATGATCCAAACAATCCCGTGTCATTCCTTAATCAATTTGAGTCGTTCAGGGTCTTTAATTAAGGTGGTGTTTGGGATCACTTCTGAAAAATAATTTCCCACTTCTTAAGATCTAGAATAATTTTTGAGATTTTTACATTAGTGTTTATGGCTTGTGCTCGTCTTAAATGAAGCTGATAGAAGCTGAAGTTCAAGCTGAATCCAAAGCTGGGAGAGGGAGTTTGAAGCTTGAACGTCATGATTGTAAAATAAATTGAAACTAGTTAGTATTATTAATATTATTTAACTGCTTTGCTCCATTTGAAATAAAGAAATTTAAATCCGCGGGGACGCCCATTTCCCACCCTTTCCCCTCCCATTTCAAAAAACAGGGACAGCGCCTCGCTACCTTACATGACTGACTTCACAAATCGCGTCTTACAAAATTTGTATCACTTCGAATTGTGTATAAATACACACTAATCCCCCAGCAAGCTTCACACATTCAGCCACTAAATACATTTCAGTCTTTCATCACTTTGAAGTATTGTAGAAATATGGAAGTTGGGAAGAGGAATATTAGGAGCACTACTTCGTGGTTGCTGTTGTTAGTGGCGGTGGCGGCGCTGGTGGCTGCCCCGGCAGAGGCGGTGACACCGGACCAATGCAAGCAGGAGAGGGACACGGGCCTCGCAGTTTGCAAGGAGGTGTTTTACGGGGGCTCGCCATCGGCTGCGTGCTGTCAGTTAATTAGGGCGGGACACGTAGAGTGTGCGTGCCCTGCGATCGACGCGAAGCTCGCCACCATCATCACCGTCCAAGAGGTCACCAAGCTCTTCGCCACCTGCGGCAGAAACATTGTTCACAACTTCCAGTGTGGAAGTAAGTTCCTCGTCTTCCCCCTAATTGTTTTCTCTTCTGTCTGTCAAACTCTGAAACTAGAAAGAGCTGTATCTAGTAGTTTATTCTGGAAAACTGTTTTCAGAAAAAAATTTAACCAGATTCTGCAACGGATGTGTGTGAAAACAAGTTTAAAATACTTTTGTCTCTTTTAATACTTTATGTGTTCAAACAACAGAAATTATTTCAGTGTTTTCAGTTTCTGAAAATCCAGAAAATGAAAACTAAAAGTTGTCATTGCGGTTCCTCCCTTGCAGGTCTTTACTTCCCATGAAAGTTGCTGCCGCGTTGCTTTTTAGCACTCTGTGAATGATGTGGTTGGAGAAAGGGACAGATTTGTCCGTTTCACATGAGTTCATGAATGTTGCCTAGTTGAATATTTCCATTAATAGTTTGCTGTTTTTAAGAATATGTATAATCAAGGCATCACTGGCCAGTGAACAGATGTGTGTATGTTTCTGATTTTATATGCCATTACTTTTTGCTTTTATTCAATAATTATGAGAGTATTTTCTTTCTAATACTCCACACCCAAGGCAAAAAAGCAATTATTCATCAGAATTGCTAATAATGAGCCCAATCATTATAATAATCCTCTCTGGCCATGAATGGTCACGTGCAAAACTAAACCAATTCATCAAAATAAACTAAAGTAAATAGTCTTAAAATTTGTTTAATTTTATTAAATTTGGTTTGGTTTTGATTTGGATCAAAAAATAATTTCATTTATGGATTGATTCGACCTAAAATCTAGACTAAATCAAAATTTTGAAAATACTTTCACCGACAAAAATTTTCTCTTTATACTCATATGTACATTCTAATAAATATAAATATATTTATATCTATTTATTTATATATTTATATTTATTTTATATATATATATATATATAGACACACATACACATACTTGTATGTATAAATATATATCAATATAGGTGTGTAGAAATATACACACGCATATATATATACACACATATATGTACATATACATAACATATGTGACAATAATAAATTAAATTGATGATTTATTTAATTAATTATTAAATATCGTTAAATCAACCTAAAATAAAATCATACTAAATCAAACTAAAATTTTGGATTTAATTTGATCTAATTTGTAATGAAATTAGTTTGATTTAATTTTTAAAATATTTAAACTAAAAAAATTGAATAATAAAAAATTAAACCAAAATTTTGATCACGCATCAATGCGTAGGAAGATGGTGACGGGTAAGAAACGTTCCAAATTAATAAAGGCATGTTAATGCCTATGCGGCTCAATCATAATGAGTGTCGGAACCTAACCGCCACTCTCCAAAAACTTAAAAAAAAAAAAAAAACAAAAATAAAATTTAAAATACGAACTTACCAAATACGGAATTCTTTTAACGATGAATTTCCACGTAGGTTCGATGCGGGCCCCGCAAATCGCAGTAAATGTTGGGAGACGGTCCATTTGATGCTTAGGCAACACGCTGATAAGTATTAAAATTTTAAATTTTTTATTTTTTATTTTATATCTAACCAAATAAGGAAAAAAATATTTTTTAATAAAGAAAAAAATTAAATTATTTTATATTTTATTTTTAAATTTTAAAAATAAAAAAATAAAATAAATTTATTTTAAAAAATAATACACATCACACATTACTATTGAGTGCTAAGATGTTGTTCGAGTTAAAATAACACTTAGTATCAAATAAAGCAGGACAATGCATATATGTTTGCAAGATGCTACAGCTGCGTTAGAAATTTTCACCCCCAGCCAATTTCCAAGCATTGTCGGTCTTCTCCCTGTTATGTAGAATTACATTTCATTCAAATTTTAACCTTTGCATAGTTGGTAGCTGGTCAGACAGGTTTATGGTCTGAGATTAGCTCCAAAATATTATGGCTATTCTTTTCAAAAAATACATTTTTACAAATTTGAGTTTAATTTTTTTCATAAATATAAGAATATTTTATTATTTATATCATATTTACTAAATGTGACATAAGTAATTTGATCCAAATTGAACATGTTTGATTTTGTTTCATTTTTGATAAAAAAATTTAAATTTTTAACATTTAACATAATTAGAAAAATGTTGGGCAGAATGAAAAATAATGACTTTTTTTTACTATTGAAAGAAAATGACTTGTTAAGTTGATCCTTTTAATTTTATTATTCATGATTTCTAGAGTATTTAACACCTACAGCTCCACGAACTCGCACAGGGGGAGACAAGCAAAGTAACGACCACGTCGTTAACCTCTAATTTTCCAATTGTCATAGACATACGTAAAAATTAAGTTTGACTTATATTAGCTTAATTAATCTCGGCCGGCGAGATACGATTGGGTGTTAATTAATTAAATGAGTTGATTATGGTAAGTCACAACCAATTAAAAGGTTAGATCAAGGATTCAAGAAGCTGTGGTGGCCTGCTGTGGTCCGACAGTGGACGTCAAGTAAACGCAGAGAAGTGCAATTTCATAATTTCCTTGAGCACTAAGGGGACCTTGCAGAAAGAAACTGAAATATTAAAGAGATTGACTCGGTTCCCAGCGTGGACTGAACCATAATGAGTCTTGGAATTCAACGAATCAATGCAACCAAGGGTGAATTGGCAACCTAACTGCTCCTCTCCAAAAACAAACTAAAAATCGGTCAATTCTCAAGTTGCAAAAACAAACTAAAAATCCGTCAGTTCCCAAGTTGCATCCCAACATTACATTTTACTAGGTGTTTTATATTTCAAAAATATAAAATTGGAATTTAGCATCTTTATTTTAACACTAAAGTATGATCTTTATTTGATCTTCAAATTGTATAATCAAAATATAACTGTTTTTCCTCCAATTTTACTCATGTATAATGTACAAAATATTTTCTCTCTCTCTCTCTCTCTCTCTCTCTCTCTCTCTATATATATATATATATATATAATTTTTTCAATTTTATTGAGTTATAAAGCACAAAATATCCTATATATATCATTTTCTCTTCAAGGAGATGTCAAAAAAATTATTTTCTTTTTATTCATAACTAAATAGATGAAAAAAATTTTCTTATCTAACACTAAAAAATTGCCATTTTTATTAATTTTATTAATAAATTAAAAGGATAAAATATCTCTATTGAATTTTCATTTTCCTAAATTTTCTTATTATCCCATTTATAAATCCAAAATTCATATCAAAAACTCAAAATATGATTTGGCCTGCTACTTCATGCCACCTTGGATTGTTCACTTAAATACACTTTTATTCAATTGCAGTTACTTTTTGTAAATTATAATTGCAATTTAACAATTTCATTTATTTTTCTTTTTGGCAAATTGAAAGGTGAAGGAATTATTGTAATAAAATGCAAAAAAAAAAAAAAGAGAAAGAGATCAAAGTTAAGCAACTTGTTTAAAGAAAAGTATTCTATTTGACAGTAAGTTAAATATGTTTTTTGGGTTAATTAAATCTAAGTAACATTTTAACCCTTATTTGGAAATTCACGTCAGATTAGTAAATTTGGTCAAATTCAAATTTGATAACAAAAATAAATTTTCTTAAATTGATGGATTTGATTAAACTTACTTTAAGGTTGAGCTTACATTACAAATTTATCACATGATTTAGATGTAGAATTTTTTTGAATGAAAAGATAATTAACATTTCAATTATATTTTTTAAAATTAAATAAAAATCACGATTTAGTCGTGAATTTTGAGTCATAACATAAAAGTTACTAAACTAAAGGTGTAACACATTAATTTTATATATTTTAAAATACAAAACATTTAAAGGATAAAGGATAATATTGGATTGGAACAAGTAAATTACTTTTAAAAATATGAAATTAGCAAATATGGAATTCTTGTTATCGTACAAATTCCACTTAGGTTCGATGTGGAACCACAAATTGCAATAAATGTTGAGGGACAGACAATGGAGGCCTCCTTCAGCTTCTCAAGTTTCAAGATGCTATAGTATAGCTGTGTAAGAAATTCTGACCTATAGCCAATTTCCTAAAGGCGACGTCGGTCTTCTCCTGTTATCTAGAATTGCATTCCATTCAAATTTTAATCTTAGTATGAATTGATAGCTGACTAGACAGGCGATTTCTTCCAAATCCAAGTGGTTTAGTTTTATTTCTTTTCTAAAATAAAAAAAATAAATTAGTGTTTAAAAAAAATGTTTTTTTAAAAATTTTGTAAAAATATAAGGATAAAAAAATATTTTTCTTCCTACAAATTTAGTTAAATAATAATTAACTTCATTTTTGTTATAAAAATACATTTTTTTTTCTTTAATTAATAATTTTGTTAAAAAATAGGTGAGTCTCATCCAATTTCATTTGTTTGAACTAACTATTTGATTAAAAATGTACAACTTTATTTTTTAATTTTTTGAATTTAAAACTTTTTAAAAAATTTATCTTTTGATAACATAATTTTACTATTTTTAAAATTTTTATTTTATAATATTTTAAATTTATTTAACTTTTTTTTAGTTTAAATGATAGTCAGTCTTTTTTTTAAAATTTAAATGGCATTTAGTGATTCTTATTTTAATATTTAAAATAAAAATAAAAATATTATAAAATAAAAATTATTTAATAATTAAAAATAATAAAATTAAGATTATCAAAAATTAGATTTTTTAAAGAAATTCAAAATAAGAAATTTAAAGAAAAGTGAATTAAATAATATTTTAATTTTTCATCAAATGAGCAATTAAAATATGTGAAATTGAGTTATTTTACCTCTTTTTTAACAAAACCGATAAAAAACTGTTAGCTAACGGTTAGTTAAAGGAAGAAAGTGTTTTTTTTAGTACGAGAATAGAGTTAAATATTATTTAAACAAATCTAAAAAAATAGAATATTTTTTTACCTAAAAGATAATTATATGAATATTAATGAGACTTAAATTTTTACTAGGGATGATAATGTGCACTAACCTTTATCTTCTAAGCAATTATAGATAATTAAAAAAAATTACAGTGGGAGACTAATTAGGTGTGATTGGTATAAAAGAACTCTAGAATTTACAATTTAATTTTTTGTCTATTAAATTTTGGCACTTGAATATAATTAAATTTTTGAAAAACTAGGTGATGGAAGTCAAAGTTGACAAAGGGGATGAAAGTGAGAAGAAAACGAAAGAAGCAATAGATATACCGGGGGAGAACAGTGAGTAACCTCCCCGCAACTTCACAGCAATATGGTTCTCTTAATTAAAAAAGGGTAAATACGAAAAACAAAATTTAAAAGCCAAATATTAAAATTTTCAGAAACTTTTTAGGCCATGACAAAAATTGCAAAACTTGAGGTCCGGGGCCCCTCCATGCCCTCTATATATATCAGGGTAGCTAGCGGGAGCATTGTGTGCCTGTACGCAGGAAATAGGTGGAATGGCGATCACGGAAATGAGCCAAGTCAGTCTTCAAGGGCACCCTTCAAATCCACATGGCCGTTGTCCTTGCCTTTGATTCTTAGTCTCTTAGCCGCTTTCATCACCTGTGTTACCGCTTTCATCTCTCAGCCACCAATTATCGCTCCAGGTCAAAGCTCATCGACTGCACCACCGATTTGATCTTCAAGGCCATCGTCTAGACTTGCCTTCGATTCTCCTCATAATCACCGTTGGATCTTTCTCTACCTTTCCCCTTATCTATTTCTCTCTATTATTCTTTCTCTTTTTCCTTGCAAAATCGAAATAGACAAAAAAGAAAAGTAAATACGAAAAAAATTCACAGTTCTTTATCGCAATTTTATAAAAAAAATATATTTTTATTTTTTACGTCTAAATTATTAGAAAGTACTTTGGAACATAGTTTTAAAAAAATCACTTTTAAAAAAAAATACTTTTCACAAAAATTTGCACAAATGGACCTTATATTGGTTTTGTACTCCAAAACACTTTATAACGGGATTTATTTGATAATAGGTGCTGTCTTACCGGACAATACTCTAACAAATCAGCACTGGATTTATTTGATACTAGGTATTACTCAACTGAAATAGTACCTTATCAAATTAACAATAAAGCAAATCATTAATAAAGTGACAAGTGTTCAAAATTTTTATTTTTTATTTTTTATTTTTTATTTATTCAAACCAAGAAAAAACATCTTTTAAACAAAGATGGCCCTGACCCATTTGCCGTTTCGAAAGGAGGGAAAAAGACATACAACATCCCGACTAGACGTTGCCACCTAATACAGAAGGCAAAAAGTCTTTCACCTCCAGTGGGACCGATTTGGGTGTTGCTGACCCTTGGCTTGTCCTCTAATGAATTAAGTTTTTAAGATGGGACCAGACGACTCACCACTTAAAATTACAAATGTAACTTAAAAACGATTTAGACAAAGTAATTAAAAATATGTTTAAACCCGCACCTAAATTAGACAATTGCTATCCACCAATTCAACTCATAAAAATTACTGAGTGGGTTTAATTTAAACTAAAGTAGATAGATTATAAACAGGTAAACATCAATTTAAGTAAATTTACTCGTAATTTCAAATAAATTCTTTTATGCCTCTTTACTATCCAAAATCATTACTCTTGTCAACTAAGATTGAATTGTCAGGATTAAACAAGTTTCCAGAAAAGTAAATAAGTGTGCTTGTTGCTTGGCCAAACTTAATTCATCTTAGAAATTTAGGATAGAGGATTTGACTCTTTTACTTTTGGGTCTCGGCCCATTTTGGTTACCAAAAAAAAAATTTTCCCAAAGAAAGAGAGACTGCCAGCTGCCTCAATTGTTGAAAGGTCTTCGTCTCTTCGACGTGGGGCATCTTTTGCTAGCTTTCTTCTCGTTCCCACAGCAACGAAAGCCGACAAAGCTTACAGCAAGTCCATTTCTCTTTAATTTTATTCTTTTCCATTCTTGGTCATTGAAAGGAGTATTCAATTCTAGAATCCTTTCTCTTATAAAATACTCGGCAACCCCATGCGAGTAATTATGAATGCGTCATTAAGCTCTGCTTTGCAATTTTCTCACATAATTAGTTCACGAAAGTTAATTAATTTAGTGATTGGGACAGCCTTACGGCCATATACGCGTGCATGTACATAGCAAGAAAATATGTGACAAAAGACTAAGGAACCTTCTGAAAAAGGGCATGATGAAAATCAAATTATTAGTGATCCAAACAATCCATCTAATTATTTAATCAAGTTGAGTCATTCAATTTCTCTTTTTTTCCTGACAAAACAAGGCTAACGTATAAGCAAAAACCACTCAACACCAGAAGTAAGGGCACTCGAAACTTTACAAAAAACAAGGTTATCAAAATGTGAGGGAGGAAAGCACATTCCCTCAAGCCGGAATTGATTAAGACACTTAACCACTGATTTGGACGTGAATTGCTCCATCTTCAGATATGAGTTATATTACTTGCCAAATACCTTTGGCTTATTCAAATCAAGTCATGCAGTATTT
>CAJVSB020000669.1:0-31607 GCA_911865555.2 Thlaspi arvense | reverse complement strand
AAACATATCTTAATCAATCAATCAAATCCGCCAATTCTACATATTCTTGACTAATTAGACTTTAATTACAATAAGAGAATCATATCTAAAACATTTACCAAACCAGATTATGATTGAATCAGGTTGATTAACTAGATTGTCCAGAGCTTAGAAGATAGGCTTCACCTACCTTATATCACTATTATAAACTCATTCTATATCTTTATTTTTAAAAAAATTTATTTAATTTATTTTTTAATTTTATCATGATATCAATCTGCTCTGAGAAATACCATATCGTGAACAAGTTATCTCCGACAAACTTTACCATTTAAAATTCCTTTGGATTTGACATTTTTGTCTACATCCCTACCGTGTTTCACGTGTTGGCTCAACGTCACGTGACTGCTACCATTAGCCATAGTAGTTAATCTCGTGAGAAACTGACCATCAAAGTATCCAGGTTTAAAAATCCTATCATATCTTTATGACTGAGAAGTCTTATCATATATTCGGGGTTGACAGAAATATGACTTTATCTTGCCATGCTTCTATTAATATAAATAGAGCTGTAATCAATATGATTGGTGATTGAGGAATAATATTGTTGTTCACTTATGCTGCGAACAATTCTCTCTTAATCTCTCATCTATCTTTTTCGGATGCTCTGTTTTATGATATTTTCTTCTAATTTTATCAAGTAGAAACTATTATTTAAAAAAAAAAAAAAGCACCCCTGCAACCTTACTTGACCCGTAGTTGTATAAATATAATTGAGCAGCTTGGGCTGGTTTGATTTAAAATAAATAAAAATAAAAATGCAAGATTTATAATTAATTTGTTGCAGGGACGATTTCGTTAATAAACTTTTTTTTTTAGTTAGTTTCCGGGTCTCTAATGAACGAAGACAAAGCGCGAAAATTCAAATTTTTTATGATTCCATCATTTTCATTGAGTTGCGGAAACTTTTAGGTGGAAATTATACATCTAGACCAAATTATTTTTGGTTTAAAAATATCTTTTTAATTGTTTTGGAACAATTAAAAAATTCTTTACGAAAAATACGACATTATAATCTAGCAACTACGTGTTATTAGGTGGTGACAATAATATAATATTGGAACGTCTGCTTATAAGGTCAAATCAAAATAACAGTAATATGTATTTTATTTAAAAAGACACAACCTTTATGTTTATAGTATCAAATCATAATAACATTAAAATACATTTTGTTTAAAAGATTCTAATTTTTTTGTTTAATTTGTGAATAAAATTAATAGATAATTAAGTAGGTTTACCCATACTTGTTGAGCTCCGATTTTTATATTTCATCCTCCATAATGTTGATGCTAAATTTTGGCAATTTATTCTTCATTTTATTAACTATATATTATTCTAAGAAAATTACTAAATATTGTTTTACCTGCACATGATTATCTTGATTATTTTGACGGAATTTATTTTCATTAATATTTTTACTAAAAACAGAAAATATAGCCAATCTTAATCATGTAAACAAAGAAAAAAGAAATATAAGTCAAAATGGATTAGTTGCCATTTGGGAGGATTTTGTAATGCAAATGACTAAAATTAAGGTTGTATGCCTGAATTAAAAGGAGTTTAGGGGAACTAGTTGCCATTCTAAGAGGCATTTAAAATATAAATAATTAAAATTTAAGGGATATTTTCAGAATTAAGTGGAGTCGAGGTGTCCCCACCCCTTTCCCTCGACTCTTTACAGTTTGTTTGGTAGAAAATATGCTTGATGAAAATAAATTTGGGAAAACTAAATATAAAAATGATAGATTTATAGAAAATGAATTTAGAGAATATATAACTTTTTATTTATTTAGTTATATTGAACGTTGAAAATGGGTTGAAATAGATAAATGTTCAACTGTGTGTGTGTGTGTGTGGGGGGGGGGGATCTATGCCTATATGCGAAAATCAATATGTTATAATAAACATGTCGTTTTAAGGGAAAATTTTTCTTTTAATCCTTTATATTTTAATTAAGTGTTATACTACATTCTCAAATTAAAAATTTGATATCTCTATTTTTTAAGTTTATTATTATAATTTTCAATATAATTTCTCAGATCAATTTTTACCTAATTTTTGACCACTCTTAGTTAAAATCCGATTCATCACGTGTAGTATTTAATGAGAATGATTTGTTATAAAAAGTGGGTGGAAGATGAAAGGTTATATTAAATGAACTCACAAAAAATAGAGTTGTTGGTAACAGGGTTTTCATCTTCTACATCAATACAATGCTTTCTCCTAAATAAAAAATTGGTAGCAGCACATTGGAAGAAGGTGCATGTTAGAATAAGTTTACCACTATTTGTACTCGAACATCATTGTTATAAATTCATATGGCTATGATATTTGGAGCAAAGGCGGAGCAAATTATACATTAGAATAGCAAATTTCGTTTGATTCTTACGGTGATGGGCAGACCGAGAAAATAGAGGTCATTCCTCGTATTCATGTACGGGAGATTGGCCTTATTAGCTTTTACGTGCAATACTCAAATGATCAAAGAATAACTAAAAATTGATCGCAAAATAGGTTGAGGGAGTATACTAAAACTTAGTATTAAAATTGAAAAATAGAGATATCGCATTTTTAATTTAATTGTTTAATGTAACACTTAATTTAAATTTGAAAGACTAATTATAAGATTTACCTTTAGTTTTAAAATATTCTTCCTTCGTTCAGCTATTATGCTTTTTGATGAGAGGTATATATTCTTGTACTCCAAGTTAGAATGACGAGAAGAATAAGACTGCGTTTGGAACAATCCAATTAGAAAATAAAGTGTTACATTTTTTAATTTCTTATAATTTAGTGTTTTGGAACGTAAAATTTTAAGTAAGTTTAATTTAAAGAGTTGTTATGTTACATATTTTTAATTAAAATTTTTTAAAATATTATTTTATCTTTTGATTTTAATTAGATACAGTAACCTAATATTGATTTATCACCTTTATTTAAAAGAACACATATTGATATGTCAAATTTAGAAGAATAAATACTATACTTGATCTTAGCATAACCAGATCCAATCTACTCCGAAAGGATATTTGTTGGACGGAAACTTATAATTGAATGGATAGTAGAAATGCTTTTACAAATTGAAAATTGGAGTTTAAATTAGAAGTGGGTAGAAGTGATTATAATAAGAAGTTGAGTATATTTATAAATTATGTTAAAAAATTTATAATAGAGTGTAGTTTGTCTGATTTGTTTGTTGAGAAATTTTTACTAAAAAGACTAAATACCCAAATTTTTTCTCTTTTCTTTATATTTTTTCATATGTTTGTTTCCTTTCTCCCTCTCCGGCTACGTGCAGAGAGCAACTAGCGGGGAACCAACTAGTTCCTTTTATCGGTTTGTGGCTGCTAAAGCGTAGGCTAGAGAGGTAGAGAATTAGAGAAGAGGACATGAATTAGAGGAAGCAGACACCCACCATTTGGCTCGCCAACCTCCTTCCTCCCATCATCCACCACGTCGTCTACCTCAACTTCAATCTCATTGTCGTTGACAACATTGTCAGCTCTAGTCTATCGACCTAAACCCCATGTCCTTCGCGCACCTGAATACTACCATGCTAATTTCACAACTTATTTCTTTGCTTGGGAGAGAGTGGAGGTAGATTTGCTTGAGGCTTTTGATTTTGTTGTCCTTGACCAAACAATCAAGCTTGGTCACTAGCGCCCCTTCTTCTCCTTCTCACCAGTGGTTGGAAAACCGGGACTGGACGGTTGGTTCAACTGAAAACCAACAAACTCCCTATCCAATTGAATAAAAAAATTATTTATACTTTGAACCAGTGAGAACTTAATTGAAAAAATTGATTTGGTGAGAACTTAATTGAAAAAAATTGATTTACTGATTTAACCGATTTTTTTTCTCTCTTTTGTAAAGATATCTGAAATTTTTGAACCAAAGTTCGACATTCTGAAGCATGGCAAGGGGTCTTTAATTTCTTGAATGCCACTATGAAAAAAAAGAAGAAGAATAAATGAAAATGGAAAAATCAAAGACCCACGTGCCCGCACTAGAAGAAGAAAGATAGAAAAATAAATGAAAGAAAAGAAATGGAAAAGTCAAAGTTTGTAAGTGAAGATTTGAAAATTTGATTAAAAGAATTTTTGTTTTAGTCATTTGAAAAATTACTTTTGTTATTGAGTTTCAAGAATATTATTATTTAACTTTATATTTTTTCTTTTAAGTTATAATTTGTTGAATTAAATTTTAATTTGGCCAAACTTACTTTTCTCAGTTTTAGAATATAAAATTTATGACTAATTATAACGAGACAAACAGTAATGAAGCAAGGGATGGCATTCAATAGCAATGGTAGCAGTGACAACAAGAACAACTTCTGCAGTCACAATTGTGTCTAGCCAGCGCTTGTTCTTTGAAGTCCGTAAGAAAGGTTGGTTTCAAGGTAAGAATAATTTAAGAATTAATTAAAATATTTAAAAATAAATTTATCTAAAATTATCTTGCAATGGTTTCTATTCAATAATAAATATGACCTTAAAATTAAAAATAACCCCAAACTTCATAAATTTAGTTATACTTTTACTTTTGTAAGTTGAATTTAAATTATGGCATGTCAAATACATCAAAAATATTTATTTGTATTAAAATGCGTAAAATTACTTTCGAGAAACTCTTCCAAAGCCACCTAATTCCAAATTTAAACTAATCAGCACGAGGCGGCATTATGACCCGAACCCATTTCCCCTGCGATCCATCCAACCCATGTTAGCGTGCATTTTAAGTATTATTCCATTCCACTTTTTTTTACTTTTTTTAATTTGTTAAAAAGAAGATACGTACTATATATGCTCGCCATTGACTATCACCAAGACTTCGTAAACATTTGCAAAGCCCGGCCTGCTCCCGCCTTGCTTATATCCAATTTCCAAAACATTGTAAACGGCGTCTTCTCTTTCTATCACCTGACTGGCCGGTCGCTCACTCGCTCCGGCAGATACAGATTCGAAGGAAAGACTTGAAAACACTCGAAAACGTCATGTTTTCTATGAAATCATCTTCCTTTCTTCGTTTACTGGCCTTCCTCCTTCTATCGTCAACCTTGTATTCATTCTCCGACGAAGTGTCTCAGAATCTTCACCTCCAAACTATTTACAACCCGGGTGATTCTGTAACTCAACTAAAAATAGTTTTTTACAGGTTTTCCCTTATTATTTTCAAGATTTTCTGAAGTCCTGTGAATTGAACTAGGTTGTTGTTTGTTCTGTTAGATGTTGGAGTGACCGAAGGCAGCGGGTACGACATCGTTTCTCGGGGAACGAGGCGATCCGTCGCCGAGGGAAGCAATGGCGAAGCAGCAGCAAACTCATCTATGATATTGGCTGCTGAGAGGACGCATAGGAAAGACCCGCTCGACCATTTTAAACACTACACTGGTGGATGGGACATCAGTGGAAAGCATTACTTCTCTGTGAGTCTTATTTCTATAGGGTTCACTTTCCCTTGAAGTGTTGTCCCGTATCAATGTCGGATCTTCTATTCAATTTCGCTTTGACCGATTTTCTGATGGTAAATATTTGCTCACATTCTATGTTAGTTGTTTCGTGTTGGTTTTCATTAAATTTTCATTACTTGTGTTTTATTTGATCATTCAATTTTAATTGGATGATAGACCAGTGAAGTTCCCTGAAGTTTGGTATTATTTGAATTTCTATCAAAATTTGGTTTGCCCATTTTTCTTGTCCAAGTTTTTCTTCGACTTCCCTACTCTTAGGAAATACCAAGTTGGAATGTTTAGGCTCTTCTATGTTTTTCACTGATTTGATCTGTATTTGGTCCGTAAACGTCTCTCTCTCTCTCTCTCTCAAGAATGTCATAATGCGTTAATGATGCAATAAATGAGTTTTCTGTGATGGAATTCAGTTTTTATTTTTAATTTTCTTCAAGATCATTGAAGAGGTACATAAAAGTTTCCTCTCTAGAATGACTTTTGAGCATGAGTCTTAATTCTTGGATTTGGTTTTTGGCGCTTTGTCAATATTTTCGCTTTCTGTTCTCTAAAGATAACTAAATACAGGTAGTAATTAACGGTTATTTTGTTTTTTAATTTTGAATACAGTCTGTGGCTTTTACTGGTGCTCCTCTTTTCGTCATAGCCGCAATCTGGTTTTTGGGCTTTGCCCTGTGCTTGCTTCTCCTCTGTCTCTGTCGCTGCTTCTGCCCACAACCACCTTATGGATATTCTCGAACAGCTTATGAACTTTCTTTTATTTTCTGACGTTGTTCACCATTGCTGCAGTGTACGTTTCTCCTTCACACATCCGTATTTTAGATTGACTTACCCAATTCATTATTTGAGAGACCATTGTGTCGCGGCGTTTTATTTCAGTGTTGGATCTGTTGTTTTGTACACTGGACAAGGGAAGTTCCATGTCAGTACGAGAAAAACACTGGATCATGTCTTGAGTCGAGCTGACGCCACTGTTCAAAGTCTCGGTAATGTCTCGGGTTATTTTGATGCTGCCAAGCGGGTTCAAGTGGCTCAAGTTTCTCTCCCTGTTGATTTTCAAAACAACATTAACAAGGTTGGAGGAGAAATTAATGATTCTGCTGCCACACTTGAAAAAGAGACCAAGAAGAATAAGAAAAATATAGATGATGTTCTGCGCAACATGTGAGTAGATGATTATATACATTAGCATACAAGTAATCTTCTCATTGTTTTTATTACCCTGACTTAGATCTCTTTACCATGTGCTTCAGGGCGCTTCCTCTTGTCATAGTTGCTGCAGCGACGCTTCTCTTGGCTTTGCTGGGTTTTCGTGAGTGCATTTATATCCTCTGGCAAATCCTTTGTAATATAAACGCCAATGATTCTTCCTTACCAAGTGAACTTTTATTGTTGGTGCAGTGTTCTCAGTGCTTGGCTTGCAGTTTCTTGTGTACTTGTGAGTGCGATAATGGCACAAACTCTGAAACTTTCTTGCTAAGTATCCCATTGTCTTCATTTTCATTAACCTGTTTTTCCCCCATTTTATCTCTAAGAAAATTTAAAAAATTTTGCAGTTTGGTGTTGGTTGGGTGGATTCTTGTCGCCGGAACATTCATCTTGTGTGGTGTTTTTCTGGCGCTTAATAAGTATGTGCTTCTACCTCTGACAATCCTTTGTCACTGCATGCATCCACTTAGAATGATATGTTTCCCCTGCATCTTATTCCTCTGTTGCTAGCGTTGAAGTCTATCAATCTTATTGCCGGCAGAACCCTTCAAAGATCAGAGCCCTTTTTCGAGCACTTAATTTATTTTAATCGCCGGACTTGTCTTTTAGCCGGTGTTGATGAAGTGGACATTGGACAGGACATCACTACACTAATCTTGCTTGCCACTTTATGCACCTTCTTTGTCGAAAGACTTACATACCAAACGCCACGGCTAGTTAATGGATTATACATTTTAGCAAATAAAAAATTAATACTTTTGGCAATCAGAGCGACCTAGTACGGGTACCTTTGTGCAAAAGAGATATGATTAAGGATAATGTCCTCTTGCCTACATCAGTTTTCACGTGGCAGCTGTTCCAATGCCACGTAATAAGAGGTAAAGTTCTAAAACTCAGCCTGGTGATTGGGGAGTAGTGGTTTAACTAGTTTTTACAATTGGTTAAATCATTTGATAATAAAATGTATTTAAAAAGTTAATTAAAATTCAAAAAAATTGAGCATAACTAAGTAATATATATTTGTTTGAATTTTGTACAATACTCAAAAATATAAGTGACACGGCAACGTCAGTATATTTTTTATTGTTTATAGAAAAATTTATCTAAAAATATTAAGAAATAATTTTTTAAGAATCTAAATTTTATTAATTTAAAAATTAAAATTTATAAATTCAAAAAAACTAACTTTTTTGGGTATAATTAAAGAAATTAAAAGTTTAGGAACTTAATAGAAATAAATCGACTTAATTTGGCCAACTTGGACTTGGTTAGATATGAAGAAAATGTTTAGAAATTTAATAGAAATATATCGGCTTAAAAGTTAAAATATAAAAAAAATTATAATAAATATATATATATAAAATATGAGAGTTTGGAGCGGGGTGAGTACTCTAGTAGTCAAACCCAGACTCAGATCTATCCAAATATTTATTCAATTATTTAGATCCGCACCTAGATTATTTTGTAATATCCAAACTTGAACCTATCTAAATAATTTTCTCGAGTACCTATTGAGTCTCAATCCAATTGCCATTTGTAACTAGAGTCAAGAACGTACATATTCAATATTATTAAATTAATTTGGTCCATCCATACTTAGATATTCTTTTTAAGTTGCACATGATAAATATATATTAAATATTATTAAATTAATATGTGAATATTACTGAGGCTAGATTTCATTTTCCTGTGATTTTTGGCCTTTCAAATTTATTTGCAAATAAAAGAAAGGTAAAAATTAAAATGGCATGACTTTGTTATATTTATTTCAAAATTTTATTTCCTTCTTTTTATTTAATTATATTTAAATTATTTTTTAAATAAATTGTTTAAATTTGAATTTATTAGTAGCGCAGTTTATAAAAAACTATTTAATATTTTCATATATATATATATATTCACTCTTACCTTTTTATTTTTACTTTTTAAAGTATTTAATATTATATATATTAAATCTATCTATTGCAAAAATGACATCTCCAAATTACATTTTAAAATATCGAAATTCTTACAACTCTACTACATTGAAATAAACTTTATGCCCATTTCGTGTCTTCTTTGTTACATTATTAGAGACTCCATTCTAGACCTAACCCTTGACTTTGTTCTCCAAGAAAACTGGTTAATTGCAGTATATTCAATTAATCCGGGCCTTCTATCTCCCTAGTATTTGACGAGTTATCAATAGAAAATAGTCTCATCACTAAATTAGCAATAAAAAATACATTTCATTGTTAAATTTGTGATGAATTACCAACGGAATGCATGGTTCTGTCACTAAATCAGTGACGAATTACAGACAAAACTTATGTCCATCGCTAAATTACCGACCGATTGGTGGTTCGTCACTAAAGTACTGACGAATTTAGCGACGGATTGATGGTTCGTCACTAAATTAGCGACGAATTTACTAACGGATTGGTGGTCTGTTACTAAATTAGCAATAGATTTATTAACGGGCACCAATTCATCACTAAATTAGTGACGGATTTACCAACGAATTGGTGATGTGCCACTAATTTAGTGACGGATTTGTAGTCCATCGCTAATTTAGCAACAAATTTGGTGACAAAACTTATGTGCGTCGCTGAATTAGCAACGGATTATTGACAGAAAGTTTGTCCATCGCTGAATTAGCGATGAATTGTCGACGGATTGTTGTCCGTCACTGATTTAGCGACAAATTTAGCAACAGATTGCTGTTCGTCACTGAATTAGCGACGAATTGTTGTTCGTCACTAAATTAGCGACAGATTACCAACGAAAAGTTTGTCCATCACTGAATTAGCGACAGATTACTGATGGATTGTTGTCCGTCGCTGATTTAGCGACGGATTGCTGTCTGTCGTTGATTTAGCGACGGATTGCTATCCGTTGCTGATTTAGTAATGGATTGGTAATCCGTCACTGATCTGTCACTAATTAGCGACAGATTATTTTGTCGTTGATTTTTCGTCGTTGAAGCCTTACTTTCTTGTAGTAAGTTCACTTGTTTAATTCTGTACGAACTAAATTTATAATTAAAAGTTGATTGTAACTCCCGAAAAAAAATGTGGCAGATTTTTTTTCCAAAGTCACTCTTTCTTCCTAGTTTTCTTTCCCCGCCCCCAGTTTTCTCTTTTCTTTTTCCACTTTCCTCTCTCTCTTTTCTCCCTTCTGTTCCCTTTTTCTTCTCGACAAAAAAAAAGTCCACCACCCAACCATAGCTCCAGTCATCTGAGGACCTATCGCCTGTGCCAACATCAACCAAACCGGTGTTGCCCGAACTAGGGGAATGATCGAGCCCTGCGCACCAAGGGCTGTCCGAGCCCGGTGTAGCAAGGCTTGTCTGAGTCAGATGTAGTAGGACTCGGCCAGACCCGACCAAACCGGGGGGCCTTTAAGCACAGTGCACCAGGGCCCGTCCAGAGCCGATATGTGCGAAATCTCCCGAGCTCATCCACGTGAGTCGTCAGCCTCTATCGCTCGAACTAGGACTGTCTGGTCTGTTGGATGCCAGCCGCAAGGCCAGAGCCACCCAGACCTATCATCATTTAGATCCATTGCTGCTTGAAGCCGGCGGTTTAGTGTTCAGCTCCGTCGCCCAAGGCCGACGATCAGGTGCTCTATGCCGCCGCCTGAAACCAGTTCACCTGAGTCGTCGGCTAGCATCGCCCGAAACCCCGTCCACCTGAGTCGTCTAAAGCCAAATTCCGTCCGAGCCCGGCATATCAAAACCTATTCGGACCCGGTGCCTTAGAACCTATCCTGACTTAACACACCGAAGCCTATCCCAACTTGGCACACCAAGCCTGTCTGATATCGCCACCGACCAGAGCTAAGCAAGCCTGGAGAACCATCCTGTGCCGCCACCTGAAACGAGCTACTCCAGCTATTGCTTGCACCTCGTGAGCCACCTGGAATTGATTGGCTCGAAACCAACCCGGAACCAACACCACCTGAGCTGGTGTGATAGGGCGATGGGTCTGAACTACCCGGATTTGACCACTGCATGCCAACCCAAGCCAAAACCACCTTGATTCCCCTGAAACTAGCATCGCTCCAATTGCTTGAGATCGGTCTGCCATGCACTGCATGGGAACCGAATTGTCGTACACCACCTAGATCCGGAAGCCAAACCGCTCTGCGTCACCTAGAACTGAACCGTTTTAGCCACTTAAGCATAGTCTATTCCAAGCCGCTAGAGATTGATCTGTTCCTGTGCCACCCGGAACTCGACCAGTTGTATGCCATTCGGATTTAGCCCGTTTAAGCTTGGTTGGACCCGACCTATTCAAGTTGCCTGGAAACAAATTTAAGCCGCTCAACCTTGTAACCTCTCAATCCAAGCCACTTGGTTCTGCACTACCCAACCCGAGCTATGCCGCTCTGTATCGCCTAAATCGAAGCTGATGCACTTTGTTAGCAGTGGCGAAACCACGTTGGGTTGAGGGTGGGCAAATGCCCCCACTCAATTTTTTCCTAGTAGTCAGGTATATTACAAAATTATTATAAAATATCCCCTAAATTTCTAGTTTTGCATCCACTAAAAATATATATATAATAACTTAAAAATTGGTAGATAAAATTAAATTAAACAAAAAGTTAAAAGTGGGTCTAAAAATAAAAAATAATAATATAGAATCATCTTTTTAAACTGGTAAACACAAAGAAAATAGACCATTTTAGACTGGTTAAAGGTGCCATTTTCTTTACCTTTATTTTGTTTTTCATCTCTCTTCTTCTTTGTAGTTGCAGTTTCATTTTCATCATCGAGTTGCAAATCTTCTCTAAAACTGTGAAAATAGAGCTTTTTTGTTTATCATCGATGATTTCAAATAAAGGTTTGAATCTTTGGATTTCAAGCCCTCTTTTGACCCCTTATGATTTTGATTTCTAGAAAACTCTTTTAAGCAAATCCCTTTATATCTCAATTCACTAGTTTGCATTTCATGGAGATAAGCTTTTACTGCAAAAATTCTACAATTCCTTTGTTCTTTATTTTCAATCACAATTATATTTTGTAGGCCTGCAAGTCATATTTGAGCAGTTGATATTTATCCTTTTGATAGTATGGATCTTGCAATTGTTAAATTTTTTATTATATAATTTGCAATTGATGAACAGTAATCATTTTCTAATTGTTATTTTTTTATTATATAATTTGTAATGAATGAATGACAATCATTTTGACTTCCGATGCCTTTGACTATTGCAATTGTTGTTTTGTTTTGTTATATAATTTGCAATAATGGATGGCATTTTGGCTTCCAATGGTTGTATGGGCTTATTAGTTTTATATATAAATACCCACCACATTCTTATCACAAGACAATGCTTATTTTCGTTTTGAAAAAGTCATATATTCAAAAAAATAATGAAATGCCTTGTTGATTTCCTTTTTCTTTCAGATTTTTTCTTGAAAATGTCTATATACTGATTTGAAACAAAATATACTGTAAGCTCAAAATCAAACTTCTTCAAAAAAAAGTATTTTATTTTATTATTTAAAATTTCTCTCTATTATTTATGTGTTCTTTTCCTTACCTTCTTTATTAATAAATATTATGTCCATTGTTTATATAGGTTATGAAAAAATTTCTCAAGAAAAAATTGACATCACAGAACCCATCTGGGCATAATATTGATCTTGCATAAAACTCTTCAAAGGATCAATAAATGATTGATAAACCAGAAATTAATTTAAAAGATTGTCAATTGATCTGAGAAAATGTAAAACAATTTCATCCTATTATCCCAATGACCAGGATAAGATACAAATTGATCAAGATAATATTGAGAAAGATGTTTTTAACAATGTTGGTAATGAATTATTATTTAGTAATTTCAATATATGAAATTGAGTTGAGGACAATTGTAATGTATGTTATTTATTTTTTATAATAATTAGAGTTAAAATTTTTACATTGTTATTTTTATAATTTTGTTTATTTAGATTAATGCCCCCCCTTATGCTTAGGGTCTTGGCTCCGCCAATGGATCACCGTCGGACTTGTGGGCCTCAGTCTCATCATTTCCCAGCAACTTCGCAGAGTTGGCTTCTTTCGGTCGGGATTACTTGGTGAGAAATGATATGTATCTCCATGCTTTCTATAAAATGCATAAAGCGTCTATGTGTTTATCACTATTTTTGTGTTAGAATTATGTTATGAATGTAATGGATGCCTGTCTGTGAAATAGCTTGAATGTGTTCTAAAATGAAGGTTTAAAGGTGATGTGGGTGATAATATGTGTTTCCTTGTATTCCTGTAAAATTTACGAGATTCCTAGTTTTATGTGATTTCTTTTTGCATTATTAGTTGTCTGACAAGAGGATGGATGCACATGCTTATATGTGTGTGTGTAACCATGATGTGAAAATGAAATTTAAACTGAATAAAATGATTTTGATGATGAGATGATTGATACGCATATTGACTACGGTGATGTGATTCTGTTGAAATTGGATATCGTAGGGATGGTAGTAAGCAGAAATGGTAGTAAGTGGGGATAATGATAAGCAAGGACGGTGGTTGTATTCCTGTCTGTGATTCTTGACCATGATTCCCGCCTACGGTAACTCGGTCTTGTATTTGCTTTGGATTGCATTTATATACTTGATGATGTATATATATATGTACGAGACGTTATGGTGATGATTTAGGTTATTATTACTGATGTTATCAAGGAAGTGAATTACCTAATCCTTTGTATTTCTTACGGCTTCTGAAATTTGGATTTGCATATTATGACTCACTGAGCGTTAGCTCACCCTTTTATTTTTCCCCCTCCAGGCTCAGCTCTATCTGCCGTTAGAGAAGCTTCTTGATGGTGAGCCTCGTGTCTACTAATGTGTTTGAATGCATTTATTTTGTTGATGTAGAGTTGCTCCATTTGTCCATAAGCAGAATTCCGTTTCCTTGCGTTCTTAGTAGCGTATTTATTGTATATTTAATGATTTTCGTTATAGATAGTTGTTAGTTTTATTATAAGCATACATGTTGATAATTTGTACTTGCAAATTGAGGTTTATGTCAGAAATTGTTAAATCTCGCTTATTTGAGCTTTTAAATTGCCTGGAGTCACTGTTAAGATTTATAAATTGTATTTTTCACAAGTTGAAAATTTGTGATATGTTCTGTTTTTAAGGAAGGTTCTGCCGAAATTTTTGAAAAATTCCACACTTAGAATATATTTGATAGTGGTTCTTGAGGTTGATTAGAGTGGATAAGTTCACCCTAGTGTCGGTCACGTGCCCCCAGTTTTGGGTCGCGACATTGATTTATATTGATATATTAATAATATTTGTAAAAATATTTTTAAGAATTTTTGTGTGTAATCAAAGACATATTAGAGTGTTTGGGTGATTTTGTCTTTATAATCGAGAGATTCAGCCATATTCACAACAAAAATATTGTATAATTTATCGGATACAAAAGACCGATTTGTTGTTTGAATAGCCGGTTTACTGAAAAATTCTAACTGATTTATAAAGTTTTGATGGGTTAATTTAAGTTGAGTTGTATTCTAAAAGTCAAATAAAACTGATAATAATGGGTCCATCGTCCAACACATTGAATCTGCGGATCCAATCCAATAACGGTAGATATGTATAGGTCTAGTAAGCTATTGATAAACATATCTGTATATTACTCGTGTGTATATTTGTGATCAACTCTCTCAACGTGCTACTTCTTAAAATTTTCTTCCACCTTCTCGTCTTAAATATTTTCAAATGACAAAAGCATTATAGAAATTTGAATCACAATCTCTTGGCTGTTGCTAAAATTACTTGCTTTTTGCCTTGTTTTCCTAGAGTTTATTAACAAGTAAAACGCATGTTTCACGGGCAATTGGGTCCTTTATTTTCGTTATATATATTTTTTTTTTAAGATTTAATAATAATTTAAATATATAATTTTCTTTTAAGCTTCAAAAAAGTATTACCTAATGTAAAATGCTACTTGAAGTAATGATGTTAAATAAAGTACTAGTGTGAGCTGGGTTATAAACGGGTCATATTTTGATCAAATGAATTATATCTGAATCTAAATCCAAATGTAATTAATTATTTTCATATCTAAATTTATTCTAAAATTTTATAAAATTTATATATATTAAATCATATTCGAAATTGATAGAAAATCTAATATATGATAAGAAGATCTGATTCGACATAAAATGATACTCTTTTACACTTAAATCCTTCAACTCTATTCTATCAATTATATTGATATTTAAATTTTCTAATTTTTTTAAATTAAATCTTTACAACTAAATTTTTTAATATTATATATAAAAAATTATTGGTTCATAAAATTTATTATTAAAATTTGGATTCGAATTTTTAATGGATCGGATTGCTTAATTTTACATAAAATTCACTTATATTAGATTATGAATATTTGTAATCAGATTTAATTAATCAAATATTTTAATTAAATTCAAATTCTAAAATTTGAATTGAATTTAAATCGAATTTAGTTAAAAATTCAATCTATTGGCAATCTTACACATGAGTTAGATAACCATGCACGTGAGTTAGATAGTTTGTACGAGAAACTATTTAATATTCAAAATTAATATTTTTACAAAGAGTTAAATTAATTACAAAAAGATATTCACATTCAAATTATTAATAAAAAATTAAAATAAATAAATAAGAAAACTGGTATCAAAAGATCTGAAAATTTTTTTAAAATTTCAAAAATCTTTTTGAAGTAAACACTAGCTAAAGGACGTAACAGAAACCTGCAATGCAAACACCCATTTTTGAGTTCCTTAACTTTCTCAAATGTTTCAAGCCGCTGTAATAACATCTCTCAAATTTGGATCTTAATTTGCTACCTGAACTTTTCAAACTTTTCAATATGCTCCCTGACTGTTGCCATTTTTTTGATCGTCCCTGCATTAATTAACCACTCAGATATGGCAATGCACGGCCCGAGTAATTTTGGACAACCCACTCACAGCGGGCTCTCCTTGTGCTTGCATAGAACTCAAACGCAAAAACTAGAAAACGTAAGTTGATCATTTTTATTTTGTTTTATTGCGAAACAAGAAACAAATGAAGGACACTCAAAAGATTTGGATTTCAAATATTATATAACCCAAACAGGTGTTTGAATATTTTATAAACTCAACAATAGACAGTTGTTAAGATACTATCTGAATGTTTTACACACCTTCAACCATCCCGTCGGTCATAAATAAAGCAATGGGTGACCATCCATTTCTTACAAAGAGAAATAGAACAACTAATGCACGTGTAAAAATGACTCCGTCGTCCCTCCTCCTTCTCCTCCTCCCCATCATCATCATCATCACCACCACCACCACCATCAAGCTGTTCACCAAAAGCAAAAGCAAGAGCAAACTCAGTTTGAAGCTCCCTCATTCTCCATCTAGGCTGCCCATAATCAACCATCACCACCTTCTAGGCCAGCTCCCACACCGTTCTATCCACGCCCTGTCAAAGACTTACGGACCAATCTTGTTGCTCCATCTGGATCAGGCCCCATCATCCATGGAGATCGCTAGGAAGATCTTCACGACCCAAGACGTTGCCTTTGCCAACAGGGTTGGTTCGACTTGGAACAGAAAGTTCTCTTTTTCTTTTATTTTTATCATCAAAAATCTTTTTTTTAAATTTTTTTGGAGTTACTGATATTTTTTGGTCCCTTTAGTTTAATCAAAATTTCATTTTCCACTCTTATAAATTCAAGTGCAACATGTTCCGCCATCAAATATCTGAAAAATGCAACAAGTTCACGGTCTGTCTTACCTCTTAAATAAAAATACATAACTTTTTTTAATGAATTTAGTGATAGATTTAGCGACAGATGCCAATCCGTCACTGAATTAGCGATGGCTTTACCGACAAATTGGTGTTCCGTCGCTAAATTAACGATGGATTTACCGATGGACCCCAATCCGTCGCTAAATTAGTGACGGATTTACTAACAGATTGATTGTCCATCGTTAATTTAGCGATGGACTGGTGCTCCGTCGCTAATTTAGCGACGGATTTGCCGACGAATTAGTGCTCGATTGTTAATTTAGCAACCGATTATCGACGGAACTTGTGTCCGTCACTGAATCAGAGATGGATTATCGACGGCTTGATTCCGTCGCTGAATCAACGACGGATTACCAATGGAAAGTTTGTCCGTCGCTAAATCAACGACGGATTACCAATGAAAAGTTTGTTCGTCGCTAAATTAGCGACGGATTACCGACGAATTGTTGTTTTGTTGCTGATTTAGCGATGGATTTTGTCGCTGATTTAGTGATAGATAGCTTTCCGTCGCTGAATTAGCGACGGATTACCGACAGGAAGGTTGTCCGTTGTTGATTTAGTGACGAATTTAGCAATAAATTGCTATCAGTTGCTAAATTAACGACAAATCACCGATGGATTGTTTTCCGTCATTGATTTAGTGATAGATTTAGTGACAAATTATTGTCCATCGCTGATTTAGCGATGAATTTACCGACAGATTGGTAATTCGTCGCTAATCTGTCAGTAATTAGCGACAGACAATTCCGTCGCTGATTTTCCGTCGCTGAAACCTTATTTTCTTGTAGTGGGTTTTGATATAACTGAAATTATAAACTTTTAAATTCTAAAAATCTCTTTACTTAAAAATTTTTCTTGTCAAATGACCCAACTTGTATTGTGGTTGAAACTATGACACCAAAATTCTATTATATTTATGTAAAAATTTCCACCCTTTTCTCACTTGGTGGCATTTTCTTTACATTCCAATAGGCTCAACTGAGGGCTAAATGGAAAGCACTGGAGGCAGATGAGAAAGTTATGTGTCTTGGAGCTTCTTTCCAACTGGAGGCTCCAATCTTTCCGTTCTGCCTGGGAAAGAGAAGCTGCGGGTGACATATAACTAACTAAATAAAACTATATTGCTTTTAATTAAATAAAAAATAAAAAATAAATAAATAAAAGGCAAATGACAAATTTATCCCCAAAAAGACACTAACAATTATACTTTCACTGGGAAATGTTTCGCACCATTCACTCATATGCACGTTCATTAGTTATTAGTATACATATCGGGTTGGAAAAAACTTGAATTTAGATTGTTTTATTTATTAAACGGTGTTATTATGAGCTGTTGAGGGAAAAAAGTTTTTTTTTTTGGTTTGAAAATAGAAACAATAATTAGTATTTGGTGATTTATTTTATTAATTATCAACAAAAGTGAAATAAACGTTTTAAGTATAGCCCTCAATATCATACATTACATTACAAGAAAATGTCAGATATCTAATGAAAAATTATCGACAGATATAAAATAGTTTAATTTCTGATAGAATTTTTGATGGAAATATCCGTCAGAAAATTTTCTAATGGAATTTCCAACGGATTCTTCCGTTGAAAAATTTCTGACAAAAATTCCAACGGAATTCTTTCGTCAAAAATATCTGACAAAATTTTTGACGGATTTTTCTGTTGAAAAATTTCTTACGATATTTTCGATGGAATTTTCAATTGGAAAATTTCTGCACACTCTGAAAATTTCACAAACTTGTTGGTATTTGTAAATTTTCTTACAGCAATCTCATCTTTAGGTAATACTGATTATGTAATAATAAAATCTCCATTTGGTTTTGTTTTAAAGATCTTATCTTATTTTTCTTTTCATAAAAACAGAGGTATAGAGAGGTTGCCGGAAAAGTTACCAGAGGTGTTGCTGAAAAATTGAAAAATATAAATATAAAAAATAAAATTTACAAAAATCATAAAATAATGTAAAATATAAAAAATAGAAAAACACTATTGGAAATGTCACCGGATACGCCATGAGAAATCTATTAGAAAATTTTTGACAAAAAAGTCTGTCGGAAATTCCCTTGAAAAATTTTTGACGGGTTTTTCAATTGGAAATCGTTTCCAATAGCTTTTTTCCGACGGTACATTTTCTGTTGGAAATGGATTTTTAGACAAATATTATTGTTTTTTTGACAAAAAACGTCCGTAAGAAATGACATACTTTCTTGTAGTGTTATTTGACAGAGATATTACATATTAAGAATGTTACATCAACTATTTTTGATTCTAATGGCATTACACTTGAATATTATTAACTCCATGTCTTATGTCTATCCTCAGAATTGATTGAGAACACTGCATGGCTTAAAGGAGCTCCAATCAACCTTGGCCAGATGTTTGTTAACACAGCAAGTAACATAATATGGAGGTGTGCTCTTGGAAGGAAGTACTAGGGAGAAAATAACAGGAAGTCCATGAAGTTGTCAAGGAGGGCGTCCGAGCTCGTCGGTGAATTCTGCTTCAGTGATTTCTTCCCCCACTTGGGTTGGATGGATATTGTGACAGGATTGGTGAAGAGATTGAGGGAAACTGCAGAGGGACTTGATGCTTTTCAAGGAATGTCAAAACTCGCAAGACAGTAAAGACCAGTTGGAGAGGAAATGCTTTGTTGCGACTTCACTCCAACGTCAGAAAGAAGGGTTGCCAGAGGCTGATCTTACTCAAGACAATGTCAAAGGAATTATATTGGTCTCTCTCATCCTCTCTTTCACATGCACTCTCGTAACATGTTTAAAATTTAGGTGGATAAAAAACTGGTGCTAGGACTATATGTCTTCATTGTCTATGAATCTAGAGATGGATTCAGGGATGTGCCCCTCAATTGAACTTGAAACTTTTATATTTATATATTACTCTCTCTTATTAATGCATATATATTATTCTCTTTCACTTTCTTACATTAACTAGTGTTTTAGCAATTATAGGATATGTTTTTCTGAGGGACAGGAATTGTGTCAACAACGCTGGAGTGGGCGATGGTACGCCTTATCAAAACCCAACCAAGATAAGCAAAGCACAAGAAGAGGTATGAGAAAAACAACCAAAGGTTGAAGAAGAAGACGTTCTCCAAATGGACTACTTAAAGTCTATCACCAACGAGACTCCAAGGTTGCACACTCCAGCCCCTTTCCTGTTTCCTCGAGAATTGACCCAGAGTACCAAGCTGGAAGGTTATGACATTCCTCCCAACACAAGAATTTTCATTAGCGTCTTCGCAATTCATAGAAAATCCATCTTATGGCATTCCCTAGAAAAGTTTTTGCCTGAAGGATTTTTAAACGAACAAGTCGTTTTCAAGGGCCAAGACTTCTAGTTCCGCCCTTTTGGTGCTGGCTCAAGGAGTTGCCCAGGGTTGCATTCAGTTTTGCAAAAATTGAATATGTGCTTGCAAATCTCTTACACTGGTATGACTGGAAGCTCACTAGTGGTACATGTATGGAAGCTTAGAAATGACTAAGAGCTATGGATTGATTGTTCACAAGAAAGTGCCCCTTCAACTATTCCAGAGTTGCGCTGTCTCCCCAAGGTTGTTTCTTTGTAAGTTGTGATTTTCCCTTATTAATCTGCTGCATGACTTGAGCATTATGTTTTGGAGTTTTCTCACATTTGATGGTAAATGTAATAATACAATTGAAAAGATAATTAAGATATATTTATTGCAAAAACTTGGCCCTAACTACATATGCTAAGCTCCCGACAAATAGGTGAGCTAAAATAAAAATACAAAGTAATTATTTAAAATTCTTCATGCATTGTTTTGCGTGCACCTGGAAAAATAAAAGATATTATTTTCAAACATATCGAGAATCATGTTGTTTTCATCTAAAAGTTGGAGGTTTCGCATAGATTAGTAAGCATCATACGAGATGATGACAGTGTATACATTTAATTATAAGAGTTTATCCTCCCACTCAGCTAATTATATTTTCTATGTTATAATAAAATACATTGATATTTATAGATTTCTTTGAAAAAAATAAAGAATCTATTTATTTAAAGATGCATATAGGTTAAGATAGTGTTTGGAAACGTATTGTTATCACTCTTCAGAGGACATTTTAGACTTATCTTATAATAGAAAGATTTTACATACTCATTTTTGAGAAATTATTTTAGCACGAATTTTTAAAACAAAATACCAAAAAGGCAAACTGAACAATGAGTATCAAGCCTGGAAAAGTAGATCAATATATTTTTGTGTTTGATTGATTGAAAACTCATGCATCAGGCTACCTAAAGTCAAACTAAAGAACCCAAAAGAGAAACTGAAAATTATACGTGCATGGGGCGTAGCGTAGGGGACATATTTTGTTCACAAAAAAATAATATAGAAAAATTAAGTATGAATTATGCAAAAATTTCACTTATTCAATTAACTGCATAAAATATAAGTTGATTAAAGTAGTTATATATATATATATATGTATGTATGTAAGTTAGAGATAAAGAATTTGGGAAACTTTGGTTGTTTCAGCCCGTAACTTTTTTAAATAAAAAATAGTGCTATAAATAAAAGAAAAGCAATAGTGCCTGAACTTCACCAAATTCTTCAATTTAGTTGTTCAGCTTTTATAATGGACATAACAAAAATAAATTTGTCCAATTAGCCTAATGGAAATTTTAAAAAAATTTCCTTTCTTCCCTCCCCCTTTTCCTTCCAACTCTAACCAACATCCCCTTGACCTTGTGGAGGCAAGCTAGAAAGAGAAATTTTTTAAAATTTCCAACTGGGTGGCCAAGATGGGCTTGGCCAGAAAGGACCGAATGCAGGCTTTGCTATAAGGGCCCAATGGGTGACAAGTGGATTGGGTCGGACCTTCGGATGTTGGGCGGGCCCAGTGGGAACGTACAGATGAATGGGGAAGCGAAACAGAGAGTTAGGCGAGGCGAGGCGTAGCTGGATCATAGCGGGACCTCCGTTGTTGGGAGCCTTAGGACAAGGAATGGGCTAGGGAAGGAGGAAGGTAAGGGGGGAAGGGGGGAGCTTGAACAAAGTACGGAGGAGAAAAATAGGTAATGCAGAAACATCAGAGGGTTCAAGATATTAATGCAGAGTCGATGCAAGGAATGGTGGCGTGGTTCCTCGGTGGCTCACATAATGGGTCCCGCCTGAGTGGCTGGCTTTGATTGGCTATAAAGGGTAGGGAATGGGTAGGCCAGGGCGGTGACTCGGACAGCAATGTTATATTGTGCATTGGTACTCCCGGATCTTTAAGGGGCAATCAGGAGTCCTGTAGGGTACGGGGTGACGTGGGAAGCTGGGGACGAATTTCTTCTTACGGGGTTTTGGTGATACACCCCTGTATTGAGGATGGAGATTTGCCCTTAGGGTATGGCTTGAGACACCTCAGAGGGAGTTTGGGTGTCAGCATTCATGTATTCACACGTGGTGTAACGCCCAGTGGTGGTAGCCGTCACAAGCTGAACCTCTCCTAGAGGAGTCCTTCCAAGTGGGTCTCTCCATCTCGGTTTCGAGAATGGAAGCTAAGGTAGTAGTGGTAGGGCTTTTGCATGGGGGCTTGGTCAATGGTGATCTTAGGTAGCTTTAGACGGTCGATGAGGTCATTGAGTCCAGGGTGAGGTCCGGGGGACTGCTCCGCTGTTTTGGGGTGTCATGCACAGAAGATTGTTGCTGTTCGTGTGTTTTATTTTTTGTATATAATTTTGTGCCGAACCATAGAGGTCCAATCTTTTTTGGATTTCTTATATGGTCTGATTATGCCGCTCTGGTAGGAATAATAGACTGGCTCAAAGTCATACTGGCCTTGGTCCATTTCGAAAGCGAATTTGCTTACAACAAAAATGAGATGTGGTAAGTTGCGATAGTTAAGAAAGTATGGGGGTAATGTAAGTGGGTAGCAGCATCAGAAGCTAAAGTCTTGCTATAGATTAATGCTAGAGATTTCTTATAAAAAATAAATTTTGGATGGGACTGTCTTAGTTCCAGAGAAGAAGAGCTAAAATGGGGTAAATCAGTAATTATTTGAGATTTGAGTTGTGATTGTTGGAGTTATGGCAGTTTATAATAGCTTGATGCCACTGGCAATGACAAGATAATCCCATTTCAACTCAATATTAGATTGATAAAGGCCAGAGTTATATTGGTGGATGGTCCACACTCTCATCTTTCTTATAGCAGCTTGAGGCAAAACATTTAGCCCTTGAATTAGGCCAGAAAGGTGTTGTCATGATTGTAAAACTTCAAAATTACTTGTTTCAACAATTTTTTGAGCCTTAATTATTAATTTAAAATACTTAAAGTTAAGTTATTTAATAATATTTTAAAGTCTTATATATAGTATAATTTTGATACTTAAAAACTAATGTATGACGAGGTACCATAATCTCCTTAGTCAAAAAATTGACATTTTCGTTAAGACATATTTGTATTCATATTCAAATAAAATAAAACTTGAAAAGATCTAATAATATTTCATTTTAATATTATTTATAACAATTTGAGAGCTACTTATGTTAATGAATTCGAACCAGTGACCCTTTATTTCTTAAAAATCAAAAGAAAAAATAAAATAGATTCAATAATTATTTTTATTCTAATATCATTTATAATAACCTCAAAATTACTAACCTTAAGCTTCCATATAAAGACAAAACTTCACATATAATAGAAAACTTATCAAATATTTCATATAGAACATATTAACATGTTGTAGTCTCTCGCCTTAGCCATAGTGATGATATAACTCTTCCTCGTTGTGAAAAAAAGAACTAGACAACTCAGGTGAAGTTGGATGCAACCGAAGTCAAAAGCGCAACCACCAATAGATTATATTGTGAGTTTTCTTCCTACTTTTTAACTCAAGTCTTCAATAAAGTTTAAGCATTTAGCCTTTTGGTGGAAGTCTGATCCTCCCGGTATATATAGGCTTTAGTTGCTTGTAATTCAATTTGTATCAAGCCAGTTTCTAGAAGTCAAAATTTCCCTCAAATTTTGTATAAATTGTATTACAGCTCCTTTAATTTATATTTCTTTCAAATTAAAGTTATATTTTATTTTAATTAAACCTTTCTCAAACAAAAAGTTTTAGTTCTAGAAATATAGTCAAAAGAATGTGGTGTGAGATTTCTAAAAGGGCAATCTCTTCTCGTAAACTACTAAATTGCCTCTCCCCTTTTAGCAAATCAGGAAATAGTTGATAGAAGATTGTTTAAAATAAGCCTATTCACGATTCGTGAATCAGCCCGGACTGAAACCAAATTGCTAGTTTTGGTATTGGAAACATATGAACCAAGGCAAGCACTATAAATTTCTGGTCTTTTACAGTTTTGATCTGATTCACAGTTCTGGTTTTAGTTCAAGTCAGTTCATGGATTCGGTCCAGACCGGTTCACAATTTTGGTTCTAGTTCATTCGCAATTTGTTCTTGGTTTGTCCAAAGTTCAATTTCGGTTTGATTTTACCCAAAAAAAAATAGATATTAACTTATAAATATTTTTGGGTTGTTAACTATTTTTCAGATATTATAAATATTTTGTCTTACAAATATCTTTTGAATGCTAAACATAGAAAAAAATAATAATAAATGATTTAAACTTAATTGTATATCAATTAAGCTACCTACATATATTCTTAAAATTGAGAGGAATCAAAATGCACGCAATTATCTTATCTTGATCAGTATACTTCTTTACCTTTTATCTTAATATTTGTTATCTTTAGTTCTGGTTATTATTCCTTTATCCTTTTCTTGATTTGACTTTATAATAAATTCTTGTTGTCTATACATGACCCTGATCCAATCATCAAGACATAATTGAATGTCAACATTTGTTAGAAGTATGGTCAAACAAGTTTTATTTAATATTTGATCTCCTGTATTAAAACTTGATCAACTAGAATTGTTAAGATAGGTAACTCCAAGATATTTTTTGCCATGCGTAAAAGAATTGGAAAGTTTAAAATTTTTTAATTTACTTTTCAAAAAATCAATAAATTAAACATTTTAGTTTTTTATTGAACCTAACTATTTACTAAAAATAAATTAAATTAGAAAGAAAACTTTATTAAATTTTTATAATTTTTGTTAATTAATGTGTTTAAAATAAATTTATATCTAAAAATAAGTTTTTCTTTTATATTTAAAACGTAGATTGTATAAATAAGTAAAAGTCCTCTTTCTAAATCTAAAAAAAGAAATATAATTTTTCATAATTTCAGTTCATGATTTAATTTTAATAGTTCACTAACGATTACGGTTTACGGTTCAAATTTGATTCAATTAATATGATTTTATTCAATTTTGTTATGATTTTGATCCTGATTTTGGTTCAAAAAATCATAAACCTTAATCAGAGCATGAACTCTTATAGTTTAGAACTAGACTAGACTAAAAATTAACGATCTAAACTGATCTTAATTAGACCTTGAAGAGGCTTAATTTAAAGACATGTTATTTTGTAATATCTCTTAGGACAACCCCAACATCAAGTCCCACCAGTGTCTCCCTAATAATAATAATAATAATAATAATAATAATAATAAGTAGAAGTCCCAATTTTGAACACAATTTGGGGTGATTTGCAATATGTATCTCATAATTAAAAAAATTAGTATTTTGCACCCTAACAAGACAAATAGCCTTTTGCAACATGCATCTCATAATTAAAAAATTATGCAAATCACTCAATGATTTGGGGATGACAAAAGACATTACCATTATTATTTTATAATATCACCCACTACAGTAGTGTGTGGAATTCACCAACTTGATAATTTGTTAAAATTCACATCACTTGAGGACGTCGTGGAGAAAATGACATGCAATTACCAAGGATAAAGAAAGATTAAATTTTTTATTATTTTTATTTTTTGATCTATAGCATATTTAAATGAAAAAATAACTTTTCCATAAAAAATTATTTTTATCGTTTCATAGTTCTAAGCTACCAAAAAATAACAAAGAATTTGATATTTTGGTTTGAATCTGAGTTCTGGAAACTGTCAATTTTTCTTCTGTTTTGTTCAATAATTTCAATAGGTGATGGTAATGACAAATATAATTGAACAATACAAAATTCAATTATAGTTAGAAATTCATCTAAAAATTTGTAAGAAAGGTAAATGGTTTATATAAGTGTGTAGTTGTCATAATTTAACTGGACATGGAATTGATTAAAGGATTGATCCAACCGTTAATTTGTATAATTTTGTATAAACTGAATTTATAATTAAAATCTGATGTATATTGATATATTAATAATATTTATAAAAAATATTATTAAGAATTTGTGTATATAATTTAAAACATATTTGGGCGTTAGGGTTTTTTTTTTTTAATTTATATATAAGAGTTATGTCTATACATTGCTTGTGTTTGTAATGCAAATTTGTAACTGTCTTAACATGGTAATATTCTAAATTTTCCTCCATCTGCTCATTTTAAACGACAAAGGTATGAAATAATTTTAATCACATTCACCCTCGATTTTATGGGCCACAAAATCTGGCTGTTGCTTAAATTACGTTTCTTATTGTCTGTTTCCCTAGAGTTTATTAATAATTTAAACATATGTTTCATGGGTAACAGGATCCTTTCCCTAGAGTTTATTAATAATTTAAACACATGTTTCATGGGTAATAGGATCCTTTATTTGGAGATATATAAATTATATTTTATTTAAATTTTTGAAAAAGGTATTTTCTAATATGAAAGGCTTACTTGAAGTAATTATGTTAAATAAAGTAGAGGCGTTAGTGAGTTGAACTCTGTCTGTATGAGAAACTAGCTTTTGGAGTTATTATGGATTTGAGACTTAAACTTATGAGTATATAATAGTTATGTTTTTTTAACGGATATTAAAAAGACACTTAATTCTATATTTACTTAAGAAACACGTTTTCTTAAACAAATGTAAACCAAATCAAAGTTACGCTAATTGGCCAGATCAATGTGCCAAAAGCTCCTATTGTTGCTGGCATTAGCGTCAACTTTGATGATTAGAGCTAGTAGAGCAATCCATCTCTGGCGTACACTACTCTTTCTCCTCCATTCAAATTACAGGGATCATCATTGACTGCTGTCCACCAATGCCTTCTCCGCCTCCTAGTTCTTCATGCATATGTTTCAAAGACCACTCAGTTGACCGAATACTCTTCCTTTCTGATAATTGACGCCATGTCTCCGTTAAGCTCTCTGCAATTTCAATCTCCTTGGCAATCTCGAAGGAAGATTAATCGCACGAGGACGACCCAATTTCGTCTACAAACTTAAAATCAGTTGCACTCAGATCCTCATCGTCCTCTAATTTCTCAACTGAACACATTCGATACTATTGCTATGAAACTGATCCATAGTTCCTTTTTTTTTTTTTTTTTTTTAATTTGATGGCAAGCGCAGTAACCAAATAGATCCACTAAAACAAAAACAATCTATGCTTGGCCAGAATAATTATAAAAAAAAAAAACTGAATTGATATTTATCAATTTTTTTTTTAATTTGATGACTCAAGCAATGGCCAAATAGATTTAACCAAATACGAATAATCCAAGCTCAACAAGAACAATTATAGAAAAAAACTGAATTGAAATTATCAATAAAACGTCAAGAATACTTTTGCAATTAATTTTCAGAAATTCTATCTAAATTCTAATAAGAACCAAATTACAAACTTGATTTCTCTTACAACACTATATCCCAAACTGTTAAATATCTCTACCTCTTTACTCTAAGACAACTCATTCCCAAACTGTTGGAATATCTACAACTCTTTATCCTAAGACAACTGAAATTGGTTTATTGAATATTGATTTTTATCAAAAAGTTATAGTTGAAACTTGAACTATTTGGAGATATTTTTTTTTTCTCCTAAACTTTTTGGAGATTTTTTTTCTTCCCATTCTAATAGAAAATAATATTCTTTTTATAGAGAAGAATCCTAAAGGATGAAAAATTCTTAAAAGCTAAAGACTTTTTAAACAATAAGGTTGTCATTTTGAAATAATTATGAAAATTTAAATTTTATATCTTAAATAAATCTAAATAAAATAAAAATATAACTTTTAATCAAATTCAAATATTCCAAATAAATCCTCCTGAATCGGAAATTGTGGAAGATTTCAGAGTTACATGAGACTTTTGTTGGGAAAATTAAAGAAATCGTTGAACTAAATCTCTTCAAAATCTATCAAGTCATGGTTGATTTGATCAAATTCTTCTTTTTGTTGACTTGTCTATTGATTGATTAGCAAGAGAGTGGTCAATTCAGAAGATAGAGAGCTATTTCTAGCCTTGAGTCTTTGTAAAAGGGGGTAAGTGATCTTCAATGGGGTGCCAATGCTAGATTTGACGCAAGTGAGTAGGGCTAAAAGTTGGTGCAAATGTTTGCTCCCTGGGGAAGGCATGTTGCCTTATGATAGGCCCTTACAACCTCCTCAACAGTGTCAAAGTTGCCAAGTGACACTGTCCCCCAAGGTCACTGACAGACTCCAATGAACCTCTTCCAAGCAAAACAAGTCTATTTGCCATTCTCCTTTGATGACGACTACGAATTCCCTAATAAGCTAAAACAAGGTATTGATGGATGGCAGTGCGGACGGTGATAGCTTTGATGGATGGTAGTAAGTCGGACAGAGCAGAAAGCAAGATTCGCTGAAGATGGGCTGCTATGCTAGCTCCGATTATCAGCATTGACTCGGGGGCAATAGGAGCTTTTGCTCACTGACTCGGCCAGTTCAATGTGTCTGATTCGATTCAAACGGTCTACGGAAGAAAAGTGTTTTTTTTTTTGGAATGAAAATGTGGATGAGTATCATTTTAGTACAAGTGGACGAAGTTAAATGTTACTCAACCTAAACTTATTTAACTAGCTTGAGCTTAAAAGTATGAAAGGTTTGGATAAGTCAACAAAGCTAGCTAGCATTTCTTGATTCAAAGGTTCCTGGCACTCACAGATGAAATATGTAGTAAAAGCCCCTGAATGTTGCCATTTTTATGATCGTGCTCCTTGCATTAATTGACTAACGGAACTGCTGTTAATACTTTCAGGGTTTAAAGCCACCAATATCCCCGCCTTCCGCAACTTAGTTCTATTTTCCAATTTGTCCTTTCAATGACACTCTGAATGCGATAACTACGAAGTGTAAGTTTATCATTTTGATTTTGTTTTATTATGATACAAGAAACAAAAGAAGGATGCTCAAAAGATTCGGCCTTTAGAATATTATATACACCCAATAGGTGTTTAAAAATGGTTAAGATACAGTCTGATTATTTTACATCTATTAACATATTCCACATCCAGTCGGTTATAAATCGAAGCAATTGGTAGTTTCGTGGAGACAGAAGTAGAACTACTAGTGCCTTTGTAAAAATGGCTCCAATACCCATCAAATGCTTCTCTGTCTCGTCCCTCCCCTCCTGTTTCTCCTCCTCTTCATCATCATCATCACCGTCAAGCTCTTATCCAAAAACAAAAGCAAAAGCAAACTCAGGTTGAACCTCCCTCCTTCTCCACCTAGGCTGCCGATAATCAACCACCTCCACCTTTTAGGCAAACTCCCCACCGTTCTTTCCAAGCCCTGTCCAAGACGTACGGCCCAATCATGTTTCTCCACCTGGGTCAGGCCCCAACACTCGTCGTCTCATCCATGGAGATCGTAAGGGAGATCTTCACTACCCAAGACGTTGCCTTTGCCAACAGGGTTGGTTCGACTTGAGCTGCAAGTTCCTTGTTTTCTTTATTTTTACTTTTTTTAGAATCTTTTTCATTTTTTGCAGTTACTGACGTTTCTGTCCCTTTAGTTTAATCAAAATTTTATTTTTGATTTAAGCAAAGCACGTCCCGTAACAAAGGGCCTGAAAATTGCAAAGTCTTTCTTAGCTTTTAATTAAAAAATAATTTCTTGTCCTATCAAACCCCAATTGTTGAACTAATTATATATTATGGTGGGCTAGGCACTCAATATAGTTGGGAAAAATAATTTTATACGGTTTTTGATTACACATAATCCAAGCAATGAATTTATATTAGTGAGTTTGGAGATGAAATTGAGGGTGTCTAAGAGGCTAACTAAGCCAAAAATCTAACTTGATTTTAAAATTTTAAAAATTAATGTGTTTAGAACCTACTGGATTAAAAAGTTGGGTATTTTAAATTCCTTAAAAATTTTAGGAATATTTGACATATTCACAATTCAAAAATTTATTAATTGTATATTTAAGTATATCTGGAATTTTAAACTTTTAAAAATTATGAAATTTAAAATTCCTCATTCAAATTTTGTCGAAAACTCTAATTTGTAAACATTTTATGAACAAGAAAATAATTTATAAGTTTTGACAATATTTTTAATTCTAAAATACTGTACTTTAAAATTTCTCCTATCAAATAACCCAATTTGTTTTGCATTGAAACTACAGCCATAAAAAATGTATTTAAATAAAAATTTCCACCACTTTCTCACTTGGTGGCTTTTTCTCTGTTTTCCAACAGGCCCAAGGGAGGCTGCGAAGATATAGTTCTTTGGCTGCGAAGACGTGGCATTAAATGCTTATGGAGACTACTGGAGGCAGATGAGAAAGTTATGTGTCCTGGAGCTTCTTTCCCACAGCAAGGTCCAATCTTTTCGTTCTATCCGGGAAGAAGAAGTTGCAGGTGACAGATAGATAACTTTTATATAAAATTTGTATTACTTTTAACTAAAAAATTTTTTTTTAAAAAATATTTAGTATTATGTCTATCATCAGAATTGATTGAGAACGTTCGCAGTGGATGGCTTGAAGGAGCTCCAATCAACCTCGCGCGGATGCTTGTTAAAACGACAAGCAGCATAATATGGAGGTGTGCTCTTGGAAGGCAGTATGAGGGACTAAAATATAACAAGAAGTTTGGGGAGTTGTCAAAGACGACGATGAGATCATTAGCGAATTCTGCTTTAGCGATTTCTTCACCTACTTGGGGTGGATGGATATTGTCACAGGCTTAGTGAAGAGATTGAGGAAACTGCAGAGGTCTTCATGCTTTTCTTGATCAGGTGATTGAAGAATATCGAAACTCACAAGCCAGTGTGAGGACCAATCGGAGAGGAAGTGCTTTCTTGCGGCTGTACTCCAACATGAGAAGGAAGGGTTGCTAGAGGCTAATCTCTCCAAGACAATCTCAAAGCAGTCATATTGGTCTCTCTCTACCTCTCTCTCACATGCACACTCATAACATGGTTTAGACTTAAATGGGTCAAGAACTGATGTAAGGGCTATATATGTCTTTGTTGATCTATGAATCTAAAGATGGATTCTACGGTGTCTCCTAGTCAACTTATGACTTTTCATATTTACATATTTTCCTTTCTTCTTGATGCATACACACATTTTCTTCCACTTTCTTAAATTAACTAGTATTTTGACAATAACAGGATATGTTTCTTGGAGGAACAGATACACTCTCAACAGTCCTAGAGTGGGCAATGGTACGGCTGATGCAAAACCCACCAAGATGAGTAAAGTACAAGAAGAGGTAAGAACGGTAATTGGGAAAAAGGCAAAGATTGAAGAAGAAGACATTCTCCAAATGGACTACTTAAAGTGTGTCATCAAGGAGACTCTAAGGTTACACCCTCCCGCCCTTTCATAATTCCTCGAGAATTGACCCGGAGTACCAAGCTGCAAGGCTATGACATTCCTCCCAAGACAAGAATTTTCATTAATATCTTTGCAATTCATAGAGACCCCATCTTATGGGATTCCCTGAAGAGTTTTTGCCTGAAAGATTTTTAAACAATCCAATTGATTTGAAGGGCCAAGACTACCAATTCATCCCTTTCGGTGCAGGGCGAAGGGGTTGCCAGGGCGTGCATTTGCTCTTATAGAATCTGAATATGTGCTTGCAATCTCTTTATACTGGTTTGACTGGAAGCTTCCTCGTGGTACCTGTAGCGAGGACTTAGACATAACTGAGAACTACGGTTGGTGTTCATAAGAAAGTGCCCCTTCAACTTGTTTGCAGAGTTCTGTCCCCCTTGGTTTGTTACTCTGTAAATTGTGATGTTGCCTTGTTTATTTTCCTAAATAATTTGAGTTTTATGTGTGATTTTTATTTTTTATTTTTTGG
>CAJVSB020000668.1:0-31644 GCA_911865555.2 Thlaspi arvense | reverse complement strand
CGGGCAAGCCCTGAAAACTCACGTCACCAAACGGACTCCCCAACCGGGGTCGCTACAGAAAACGAACTCTTTAGAAGGTCTGGCTGCCTACCAAGCCGTGTCGAAAAACTCTCAGACACATAAGAATACGTGGATCCCGGGTAAAACAACACGTATGCATCCAAAGAGCACACAGAAATCATACCAGTGATCACCGCGTTAACGCCTGAGCGTCCTGACGTGTCAATGCATATACCCGTGCCTGTCCCCGCCTCGACCTCTGTCCCTGCCCCCGGTCCCACGACCTTTGGAACCCGATGACTCCGGCCCAGAATGACCCTGAGCTGGCTGTACGACTCCCGCAGCCAACACGGCCTCAGAAGAGATAGGACAATCCCTGAACAAGTGTCCAGATCGTCCGCAACGAAAACAAGTCCTGACGTCTGGGCGTCCCGTGGGGAATGGCAGTCCCTAGCCATATGGCCCTGCTGGCCACATCTGAAACAAGCTCCGGTACCTCGGGCAGTATCCTGTGAACGCGGGCAATCTCTGCTCACATGGCCCTGCTGGCCACAACTATAACAAGTAACAGACGGACTGCGTGCTGAACTACGACCACCTGATGCAGCGGTACTGGCTGAAGACTGCCGGCTGGAAGAACCCCCATGCCCATGTTGTCGATGTCCTCGAGATGATGATCCTCTCTGAGAACTGCTGCCGCCAAAAGACCTCTCCGTCCTAGCCCTCTTCGTTGAATCCTTGCGAATATGTCCGGCTACTGCCCTCCCCTCCAGGGCAAGTGCACACTCAACCGCACGAGCATAACTAATCGTCCCTATCTGGGATCCCATGGAGCTGAATAGTGAATCAGACAACCCTCTAATAAACCTTGTAGCTCGTGCCTTGTTATCAGCAACGTGAAAGGTAGCATACCGAGATAGACGAGTAAACTGCTCCTCGGACTCTGCCATGGACATCCCCGGCCTCTGCACCAATCTTTCAAACTCAAAGGTCAAATCTGCCACCCTGCTGCTAGGCATAAATCGCTCGAGGAACTCCCTTCAGAACTCCTCCCAAGTCAAGGGGGCAGCACCTGTCGGTCTCATCTTTATCAATCGGTTGTACTACGATCGATCTACACCTCTGAGACGAAAAACTGTCAACTGCACTTGCCTCGCCTCGGAACAGTGCAAAATCTGAAACAAATCATCCAACTGACGCAAGAACTCGTGCGGGTCCTCCTGTGTCCCGACTCCTGTAAAGGTGGGAGGATCCATCTTAAAGAAGTCTCTGAAATAACCGTCAAACCCTGTCTGCTGCGCTACTGGGGCTACGGTCGCGGATACGGTCGGGGTCCCTACTGGTGTACTAACTGGAGCTGGCCCCTCTGGCACTACTCCCCCTGGGGCAGTCGTAGTACTCGGCTGTCCTCCGCCTGATGCCTGCTGCCTCCTCTCACCCGTACTACCCCCAGAAATATCTGCTACTGCTCTTCGTAACTCCCGAACCTCTGCCACGGGTCTAGTCAATAAGTCTGCTGGAACTGTCACACTCGGTCCCGTAGCTGAATCTTGAGCCTATCTAGTCGTCCTCCCACGACCTCTCCCTCGTCCTCTCCCACTAATCGGGGGTGGGGCCGACCCACCTGCGGCCTCCCTCGAAACCCCGGCATCAGTAGCCTCGCGAGAATCCATGGGCATCCCGTCCATCGTCACAGGTACGTCCCTCAGCGAGTCCATCTACACACAACAGACGAGGATTAGAGAGATTATTAAGGATTCGGGCACACAAAGGAATTGAAAAGCCAATATCAAACACACCCTAAAAGGTCTTCAGCAGTCCTTTCATTATGAAAGTGGGGCCCTCACCCTCATAATAAAAGCACTACCGAAGAACCCCACTCTCTATTACTCTCAGAAAACCTGGCTCTGATACCACTCTGTCACGCCCCGACCCGGGCACGTGACCGGCACTAGGGTCCACTAGCCCTAGTAAGCCTTGAAACAACCAATATAACAACTCAATACTATATAAAACCACGGTGCGCTGTCCTCATACACGAATACCAAGATTTGTCTGAGAGTTCAAAAGAGCTACTCTAAAATACAAGGAATTAATACAAAAGGAAATATGCCCATACATCGATAAAGCTGCCACTGCCTAACTCCGACTCTAGCGTGCTAACCGAGACAGGAACAGCAAGTCAGATCTGAAAAATTAAAACTGTAAGTCGCGAGACTTAGTGAGTACAGACGATACTAGACTATACATGATAGAGTATGCAACATGTCTCAAACAAATATCACATATACACAAGTAATCCCAGTGAGCAGTAATATGTAAATAACCATGCAAAGTATCACTGTAACCAACCCATCACATCACATCCACTGGGCCAGAATACTCCCCGCACGCTACGGCAGTACACCGCACGCCGGGCGAGTCCTCGGTATCCCAAAAATTGTCCCAACACGGAAACCAAGGCACTCCCCGTACACTACGGCCCACCGTCCGTCGGCTGAGCCTGCCATCCCAGACACGTCATCAATGTGCACATCATACTCGCAGCCCCTGCTGCCTCAACAAGGACTCAGGCCGACTCACCACTGGACACTACGGGTCACCGTACATCCAACCGAGCTCCTTCTGTCCAAATCACATCACGTGGTACCATCCTCACACATCGGTCACAAACAGGTATACATAAGCACATACGGTTCATATTCCAAATCTCATAATATATCAATACAGCTCACTGATAGTACACAAGGACACATACATAGTCCAGATACAGTTAAGAAGTCACATAATCAACATACCAATAAAACAGTATGGAAACACAAGCATAGAAAAGGTATCGTCACTCACAGTACAAAAATCGAGTCAAGAACGAAGTCCTGATCACCCTCACCCGTCTCGCCGATCCGGGTGTACCTCTTAAGACGTATCTGAAAAAAAAAACCACACAGAAATATAACCAACCTCAAATTCGATACAAGAAACAGGCCCCGTAGCCTCAAACCGGCTCAAAACCAAAATCGACACTCTGGCACGCATCTCGAGAAATTGAGACTGGCCACTGAAAACTACGTGACTCTCAACACACAATAAACCAGCTCAAAACCCTCAATCCAAAACAGAACTACTCTCCACAGTCTGCCAAACACAGCGAACCAGCCTCTAACGACCCCCAAACCGGCCTAACTGGCCTAAAACTACCTCAAGCTCAACTCAAACGGGCACGAAACCCTCGAAAATGGATTTAGAGGCCCCAAAACCCTAGGAACCATATGAACCGTCGAAAAAGTCAAACCCTAATCATCGACACGCAAAACGAGGCCGATTCACCTCAAACCAGTCGCCCAAAATTTCCCAAACCCACTTGGTTTGATAGGTTTCATCCCCCCGAATCCAAAACCAGTCAAAAACCAAATTCCAAGTTGATTTGGCCACTGAACCGGCGGTCAACCCTTTGGCTGGTTTAGTCAAAACCCTTCCCTTTTTTTTTTTTTTTTTTTTTTTAAGGTCGAGCCGCTCGCGGCTCGGCTTGAGCCGCCAGCCCAACGGCTCGGCTCGGCGCGGCTCGGGCTTGCCTGGGCCGACCCAAACTCTTTTCTCTTTTCTTTTTTTTTTTTTTTTTGCTTGGCCCGCGGTTCAAGCCCGCAGGCCGCCCAGCCCACTGGGCTGAGCCCAGGCCAAACAGCCTGGGCTGGCCCAACACATGGACCCGGACCCTTCCGGTCCGTCTCCCTCACCCGGCAACCCGGGTCTCTGACCCGGGTGCCTGTAACACCCCCGACACCCCGGTAAAACCAGGAAACCAGCCGGGAAGAAGGCTTACCTCAGTCCGCTGACCACCCTGAAAGCCGCACGAGCCCCGGCGAGCCAACCAGCAGCCTTCAACGCCCGAAAAGTTGCCCAAGAAGCCCGAAAAAGCTCGGCCTCCCTCCATGTTCTCCGTCGGGAAAAGCTCGAAGAATCCCCTCTCCTCTTCGCTCGTCTTCAACGATTGAGTGAGGGGTTCAACCGAAGCTTCAAATACCAATGCCCAGAAGCAAAAACACGCAAACATCATTGCCCAGAACCTGCAAATCCGGCGGAGGAATCATTGGAACGCAGTTCCTGTCAGGTTTCTGGGAAATTCCAAATTTAGTCCCTCAACTCTGCTTATTTCACAGATCAGTCCCTGAAAGAATTTTGATTCAACCCCCCCCCCTAAATTCTAATTTCCCCACTTTGCTCCCTAACTAAAAAATTTACCTAAATCCGGGTTATTACAAGACTGGGCTAGTTGCCTAGATGACAGAAAAAGCATTGGAGGACACTGCATATTTCTAAGGGGAAACTTGATCTCATGGTCCTCAAAGAAACAAAAGGTAGTATCAAGGTCCAGCATTGAAGCTGAATATAGGTTAGTTGCAGATACCACTTCTAAAATTATTTGGGTGGAGTCTCTTCTAAAGGAACTGCAGATAAATTATAACTAGCCACCCTGATATGATAACTTAAGCATAGTCTATCTCACGGCCAACCCTATTTTGCATGCTAAAGCAAAACACGTCAAAATTAATTATCATTTTATTTAAGATAGAGTGACAAATGGACTATTAGATGATTAGCACATCTCTTCTTCAGACCAAATAGCTAATCTCTTGACCAAGGCCTGCTCAACTCAAAATTTCCTAGTTGCAAGAAACAAGCTCATAGTCCTTCACAGGCCGATGATCTTGTGGGGGGATGTTAATATGAACCATACAACAGACAGCAGGACAACTGGACACCTCCAAGTGTCACCCTTGCCGCAGCCCAACATCCTTTAGCACAGCAGCACTACTTGGCATATTCCATCTATATTATATCAATGGCATATATAACTAACAACATTCCTTTTTTTTGTCTTCACTCTTTTTTCTATATATATAGGTACTCATGTACATTATGCATCATTGAATATAGTGGATTGTTACATCAATTGCCTTCTCCTTCTGTTACTCCCTTTGGCTTCTTAATTTGTCAGCGTGCAAATCTGTACTGTTTGACTCCTACGACAGATTGGTTTCATCATTTCAAGAGGTTTTAACCCCTTGAAATGAAAGCCTAAGAACTTCAGGACTCCTCCACCAATAGAAGGAGAGATAATTCCCAACGAAAACAACTTTTAAGAAACAAGAAATACTTCCAACATTGCTTCCAAAACCTTGCAGAAAATTCCAGCCCTTGAGAGAGAAAATTTCAGAAACTTTGTTTGGCAGAGAGTAAAAAAAGAGAATTTCTCTAACCCCGAATTATCGAAAAAATCTACTTTTGAGCATTCAGAGGATTTCGTCTTCACAATTGCTATAAGAATATCCTACACCATTGGTTAATTGTTGGAAAATTTTTCTGGTTTATTGTTTTAGGATTATTTCGGAAGAAAAAGTTAGAATTATTTTGAAATATTGTAATTGGCACGTTGGCTTTTGCAATTGAAATTAAATATTTAGTTTTTACCCTATGTTCATTTCTTAGAATTGAGTTTGGTTCTTAAGATTATTGCCACATATTTGAATTTCTGTTTTACCTACCGTTGCACTCGGTTATATGCAAATCATCGAATTCCCAATTGGGTTATATGGCTTAGCCAAACTTGACCTAAGCAAACAGAAGCGCCCTTCAGGTCAAAGGCAAAAGTAATTTGATATAACACACACCGTTATAATTTGTGATGGTTTGGGAAATTTAGCTAAACTTATTTTTGAATCATTTTCTTTTACTTCTCTTCGCAAATATATGTAAATATGAAAATTAAAAAAATATAAATGTGGTAAATAAATCATTTGAAATTTTTCAATAAATTAGACATTTAATATTTGTAACTCACATTCACTAGTTCTGTATAATCAAATAATAAAATCTATTTTTATCTAAAACCATTTATTCCAAACTTAATTTATCTAAATTTACTTTACACGAATCCACTTTCTCTAAACCCATTTTCCCTAAACATATTATTAAACAAGCCAATATTTAGTTTACCTAAAAATTTGAATTTTTAGGATTTTTATAAGTGGAAAACTCACATTTATTTTGAAACTAGATCATTTTTATTTTTTAAATATATTGAATATTCAAATTAAGATATAAAAAAGAAGAACAAAAAATAAAATTTCTAATTTTTAAATAAATTTTATAAATATTTTATCATCTATGACAAGGACTGAATTCTAGAAAGTCTCGTATGAAGAGTTTTTCACATTAGCCCCAGCGGGCCAGCGGATGTGGATCGGCTCTGACCTCGTATTACTATCTTTTTGTTTTGTATGGATTAGTTGTCGATCAAAATCAAATTAAATCACAATTTATAACAATTTTGATTACAAAATTGAATTTAAATTTAATAATTTTTTATATACTTTAAATAATAGAAGTTGAATAAAATAATTCACTTTATTTGATCCGACAAGGCAACAAAAAAATAAGTCAAGATATAAAAGTGAAAAGGATTTTAAATTGATCAGATTCAAGTTTCTAATTTGATACAAATTAAAAGTAACAAATTTAAATATTAAAAAGAAAAAAGTGCCAACTTTTTTGTGCAATCATATCCACATATTTAAACCATTCTCCTTCCTCAAACACACATCAAGGCCCTGTTTGGATAGAGTTATTTGCAAAGAAATTAAAGAAATATAAGTTCTTTTTAAGTTAATTTCATAAGATCAGAAATAAGAGTCTCTCTCTCCGTTTCATTTATTTTTACTGTTATTTGTGAAATATTAGGGATATTAGTTTTAATTTAAGATTCGAAATGGTAGAATTAAATGACAAAATTCACAAAAACAAAAAAGTCATTGAAATGAAATATATATAATTTATGAAACGATGAACAATCTTAGATCTGAAAAGCCGAGTTGCCAATGAAATATTCGTTTCGGAGCCCTCCATGCTGTGAATTCCTAGATATCTGGTCACTCCCCAGCTCATTCTCCTGGCCTTCGCAAACCTCTGGCGTCCACGTTTCAAGCTAAGTTGTGTGCGCTTCTCCTGCAGTAAAAACTGTTGGAGTAATAATCCAAAAGTTTCCAGCATCTCCTTGTTTTTCCTTTCTTTGTTTAGATAGTCCTTTATATGGTAGTGGGTTGCAAGGGAACTCGCAGAAATCCCACATGGAATTCTGCTTTAATCTTCTCAAACAATATACAGGTGATTATAGGAAATTCAGTTTTCACAAGGAATAGTTTCTTCAATTGTAATTTAACACGAGAAGGAGAACAGGTACCAGTCAATGTTTGTTTAATTAAAGACAAATAAGAATTGATTTCTTGGATTTGCCATAAAAGATTAAGATCTTAGCCAAAGTGCCAGCAAAGTTGAGACAACCAAAACTGTCACATGCTTTTTAAGTTGACACTGAAGAAGGAAAGAAAAAAAAACAAAGAAGAAGAAAAAAAGTCCTCGGTTAGAGAGGAAAGAGTCAGGCATGGCTGAAAAGAGCGGAGAAGGGTAAGTTCTAATACTGAGAGAGCTCAAAATTCGAGTCCAAGTAAGAAGAAAAATGTAGCAGAAAATCAGGGCAAATCAAAACATGAAAGCGTAAAACGAAAGGAATCAGAAATCAAACAATAATAGACACCTAGAATATGACAAACAAAGCAAACCCAATTATGTTTGCGAAGGTTATGCCTGAGGTCATTTCCTTCCCAAAAACAAATGCGAGGAAAAATTACAAAAAGCAGAATTAGAAACACAAATGGGTTATTCATAAATGAAGAAGTACATAAACATATTGGAAACAAAACTCACAGAGCAATGATTCACTTCATAAACCAATAATTTCAACCGGTGAATCATAACCAGCCAGCATGGCTGTCATAACATGTACAAAACCAACCTAATTAGCGAATTATAGGTACTAGCAGCAGGGAAAATACCTCAAGATTGCAACAAGAATGGATTTGGTTCCACCATGACTTGGAGGATTGGTGCTTAAGGACTTAAACAACAGTGGAGATCAGGTTTTCAGATGGATCCGATGGACAGAGGTCAGAAAATCAGCATTTGACTATTGATGACACCACAGTAGCAGCAATCTATCAGGTCTCCTGGTCTCTCAGGCAAGCTAGTCAGTTTCTACTTTCAAGTTATACCGTTATTGTGACGAGTGTAATAAAAATTAGTTTTTTAATTCTTCAAATTTATAAAAATAGTAACTAATGATCCATATGTAATGATTAGCTACAGTTAAAATGGGAAAATAAGTAACCAATTAAAGATCAACAGGAGGTAAAAGTAAGGGGTCAAAACTTCAGATATTTTTCCCTGTTCATTTGTTCATTTTCATCCAAGACTGCAGCCATTGAAGTTGTCAATCTGGGGTTCTACTTTTAATAAAGAAATTATACTTCAACTCAAGTAAGTCAAGGTTGCAATAAGTAGAATGTTGAAGAGAAGAGAAAACCCAAAGAGTGGCGGAATTCAAACCCAAAACACGTATTCCTTTGTACAGAAGATTTTTCACTTGAGAAGAGCTTCCTCAACTGTGTGTGCATTAATTCAGGGGTGTGTAATACGCTGCATTAACAACAATGGCTTTGATAAGGCTATTGTGTGATGTGTGATGAGAAATTAGTTAATATTAAACTATTGAGAGAAGGTAAAGATAAAGCAAACAAGAAAGAGAACTTGCACTTTATCAAGAAATTCTTTCATGGCTATAGCATTTATAGTATTCTCATATCGTAATAGGCTAATAATGTCATCTGTGCAAAGAGAAGAATTGTTCTTATGCTTTGATCTTTTAATGCACAAAACAACCACAAAGGAGGATCGACAAATACTGCGGGCAAGTGTTGGTTTTACCAGAATTGTAAAGTAAAAAAGCTCATTTCAGTAGTAAGAAAATCTTGAAAATGAAGATTGAAATCAGCAGCCCATCTCTGGCAACTATAGATCTACCAAACACAAACACCAGGGGCAAGGTATATGGTACAAAGCTGTTGATAACGACCTGTCTCCTTCTAAATGGGTTCAAATATATACTAAAAGTAGTTTGTCTTAATTGATTCTGAACGTTTATCAACCAAAGCCTGAATTCTTCCAACAATTGCTGAAAAGATCTCAATACATTTGAAACGTGTATATTCAATGAGAATGGGCATTTCCACGGTGATCCAAATAAATTTATAGTTTTCAGAAACAACTTTATGAACACAATATACACTGGAAACACAGATAGTCACCGAAAACCAATCACAATAGTTGCATTTATGCATACAAATGAGAGTATTTTCATTTTCATTTCATCACTCTTTATATGTCCACAATATTTCTGGTGCAAACCAAAACATAATTCTGCATCAAGACATAGACACTAAACACTCAATGTGTACTTCCAAAAGGTGGACCAAAAGAAAGAAAGATCTGAAAGCCAAACTAAATGCTCAAGGATTTTAACCTTCCATTTTCTCTTGGTTCATCTTTTTGTAACTTATATTAATATACCCAAACTGTACATGCTTTATGATTTTTTTTGCATAATCCATTTCTAATTATATTCTGATGAGGGAAAAATATTACAACTAGAAATTGTCAACCTGACTAACTTAATTCAAACGCCAAGGGAAAAACAACAATTTAGAATAATTGAAATCGACTTCATCAAAAAGTATCCTACTTACCCCCTGAAGCCATGGGCAGTAGAAATCACTCGGGGCTAGAAAGTTTATATGATTTAGTGGTTCCTGAAGGCATGCAAAATATCACTTTTGTTTAGAAATCTCACTTCCAATATAACCAAAACCAGTGCCTATAATTAAATTTTACTCTTTGATAGTACATATAGACACTTTAGCTGTCAAATCATGAAGATCAACATTATTTATACATATACATACAAAAATACATACATATATATATATATATATATATATATATAAAGCACACTTCAATTTGGAAGTAATAATGATGAAGTGAACAGAGAGCAGAGCCATTGACCCAATTACCTCTTGGGGACTTGAAACTCAATATCTTTTTCTGGCACGTGGTTTGCCCAATGGAGATTTCACCAATTCTTCAGACACGGAATCTTCAGTAACCTCAGGTTTTGAATCGCCACAATCTAATTCATTGTATCTAAAAGCACAATATTTTCCGTTTCAGCAAAGAGAGAGCAAAATACACTCAATTAAATTCCACTTTTTAAGCTTCATCAACAAGGACTTGGGAGCAGCAAAAGTAGATGGTTTCACAATCTAGACATAGACTTGCAGAAACATTCAAGTTCTGTGGTTTTCTTACTTGGTTTGATAGGAGTTTTTGTTTTCACTATTTTTCTTCAGGACCAATTAAACAATACCAATATACTGGTTTCTTAAAGAATAACTTACAGAGTAATTTGATAGGATGGATTAATAGCTTAAATAAAATTAAAGCTAAATGAATGCTCAAGACTTACAATGCATGAATTGAATTTACAAGGTCTTTCCCTAATGATTTCTTTCACGATACAAGAAATGTTTCATATTCTCTCTTTGGAGAGGAATGTGAAGTTTCTACCTCCACTAAAATTAGAAAACAAATAAAGAAAAAGAAAGCAAACAAAAAGAAATCTAGCTTTAAGAGAGTTCCTTGTACCCATCCTAACTATATTTTAAATGACAATTTTACTTCAAAATCATTAGACACACATCCTAAAATTTGAAAAAATTATCCACTAAAGCTGGAGCATGTAAAATATAAATGAGGAAATAACTCTAGTAAAAAGGGAAAGTACTTTGTAAATTCCCAATTTTATGGACGAATATTTTAAGAATTTGCAGCCTACTTTTTAATTTCTCCCTTCCCTCTTTTGGTAAGCTTTGCTTGCTCATCATCTTCAATGCACAGATAGTTGTTTGAATTTTGAACTCATAATTCACATTTAAGACTTTTCCAGTCTAACTAAACTTCCACTCTTCTGCAAACTTCAGTACTTTGCTTTCACCCTAGGCTCTAATTCAAGCTAAAGGGAAAGAAAAAGCAATCCTTCCTCAAGGGATTCTGGTGCGATTGCCGATACTTATTCAAGGAGTATCCCATAAACCTAAGTCCCCAACTTTCACAATTGATCATATCCCTCATATAGAAAGTGTTATCAATTCAACCTTATGGTTAGAAGTTATTCGAACATTTTACGGAAAAGAAATGAAATTAGTGAGATAGACATTTCTAGGACCCATATAACTATATAGTACCAGTTATACAATGCTAATAGCTTTGAGACAATGAAACCTACGGAATTTTTTATTTTTATTTTTTAAAAAAAGGGGTTTACGAAGGCACAATGGATTTCTGAAACCATAAAATACATTTCAAATTTCAATTGAGTTACAGAAATAATTTTTTAAAAATATATATAAATCGAAATTATGAGTGGAAGATCGATGAAACGGTAATTTTAATTTTAGGAGAAATTTGGAATCCATGAAGAGAAAAATATTAATAAGCAATAGGCAAGAAGATTGGCTTGAACTCTCAACCTACCACCAGGAAATGATTTTATTTTCCCGACCAGTGCATCATGTTCTAGGATATACGCAACAGATCCCATCCATGCTTGGACATTTGGATTGCTAGCATCACATGGAATGGGCAATTCCATCTCAACATTAGTAGCTGTGCTGTAATGTTGGAACACACTTTGAAACCCAAATTCCAAATTCAATAGGCAAGTTAAATGTAAGATGCATCTCCCAGGTGTATCTTCAATTTGATCTCACAAGAAAAGTTAAATATGGAACAGGAAGCATGATTTTCCATATCTCGGTCATCCCCCTAAGTTAAAACTATCAAAAATTTTTTATCAGATAAAAAAAGTATATGTTACAAGCACGAGCAATCAAATCAAAAAGAAAATGTATTACCTGAGCATTTACAACCAGGATGGTGAAATCTTCCCAGAGGAATTAATGACAGGAAGTTCCACAAACTGAGCAATATGGTCGATTTTTCTTAGAGACAAGTGCACATCAACTCCTAATGGATAATCCCTAACATACAAAAAGAGTTTCCTTGTAAAATGCCAAAGGAGTATTGATAGATTCTTTAATGAAATTCTCCCTTTATTGCAGTAAGAAACTCAATATTCGGTACCTGTCAGGTATTTGAGAGACCTGAACTCTCCCTCAATCTATAACTCTCAACCAAAAACAAAAACTTTCTTTCCCATTCCCCTTCTATTTATATTCTCAGCAGTTACGCTCAACCACCTATTCTAACTAACTAACAGCTTCTCAACTCTCTTTTATTTCTTCTAAAGTACACATTTATAGTTGGAGGGTTGCTAGACTTGCTATCAATACTTCCTCACAAAAGTTTCACCTTGTCCTCAAGATGAAAATCAGGAAAATGTTCTTGTATAGTTGACCTAGATTTCCAAGAATTTTCAAAAGCTGGGAGGTCCTTCCACTGCCCCAAAACATTGACAGCACCATCAGAATTGACCCTGTAGTCCACAACTTTAGCTGGCTGAACTTGTAACTCCAAAGCTTCAGATAGCATTGGAGGTAAAGGTTGTATCATAGCTGTAGGAGAAACTGCTTTCTTCAAAAGAGAAACATAAAAAATAAGATGTAGTTTATTATTCTCATATAATTGCAATTTATAAGTAACTTCTCCAATTCTTTGTATGACCTGAAAAGAACTAAAAACCTTGAACTAAGCTTCTCATTAAGTTTCTTGGCCATTGAATTAAGTCTACAAGGCTGTAAGTTAAGATAAACCCAATCATCAACCTAAAATTGAACCTCCTTTCGATATTTATCAGCTTGTAATTTCATTCTATTCTGAGCTCTCATTAAATTTGTTTTCAATTCACCTAGCATTACATCCTATTTAGCAGTCATTTGATTCACTTCTTCTACCAATGAAGGTATTGTAATCCCTTAAGCAAGAGTGGAGGATCTTGACCATATAAAGTTTTAAAAGAGTGCTTTTAGTTGAACTATTATAATTGGTATTATAACAAAATTCAGCCCAACTTAACCATTTAGGCCACTGTTTTGGTCTTGTACCGGTGAAACATCTAAAGTAAGTCTCCAAACACCAATTAACCACTTTTGTTTGGCCATCAGATTGAGGATGATACGTCATACTGAACTTAAGTTTGGTGCTAGCTAACTAGAATAATTCTGTCCAAAATTTACTCAAAATAATCGGTCTTTATTTGAAATTATAAAAGCTAGAAATCCATGCAAGCGAACTACTTCCTTGAGAAAAATTTTAGCAACCTCCTTAGCATCAAAAGGATGACATAACGGAATAAAATGTGCATATTTGGTAAGTCTATCAATAACTACCAAAATTGTATCTTTATCATTAGCTATAGGCAAACTGCCAATAAAATCCATAGAAATATCCAACCAAACATGAGTAGAAATTGGTAAAGGTTGTAGAAGACCTGCTGAAGATAAAATCTAAAACTTATTTCTTTGACAAACATCACAATTAGCTATAAACTACTAAATGTCTTTTGTTGGATTTCTATAGAGTAGCTAGAGACACAGAGTAATGAAGAATGGAGTGCAAGAATGCAATGATCTGTTATTCATTGGAGAAATAGTTACGAAGCTCTCTTGATACAATGCTTAAACATCATACAATAGGTCACACTACATACAGGAATGAATAATGAGCACAATATATATATATACAAAATGTACAAAAAAGGGATAAAATCAAATAAAAAAATCTGGAAAGGTGGAGACGGTGGAAGCATGGAAGAAGAAAGGATGCTACTATTGTTGTGGTCACGCAGAGGAATGGTGGTCCAGGTCTAGGTGTTCTATGAGTGTGAGCTTCAGGTGTTTAGTGGTGTGATAGCTGACACCCCTCGTTAAGATCACAGGGCTTGGGAAGCACTAAAAACTTACTGCAAAAATTAAAGAATGTTTATGTAGGTAATGATTTGGTTAGAGAATCAGCTAGTTGTTCAACAATTGGAATGTGTTGGACATGAAGAGAGCCATTAACAACCTTGTCTTAGATAAAATGGCAGTTAATCTTTACATGTTTTGCACAAGCATGAAGAATTGGATTAGCGGGGAGATGAACTGCACTCATATTATCATAGAGAACCATAGGGGGGGAGTTTAAAAGGGACTCAATCCACATAAGTTCAACTGTAACATTGGCCTCATTGCAATATTTAGCTTTAGTACTTAAGCAAGAGACAACTTTCTGTTTGCTGGAGGACCAAGAGATGAGGTTAGGACCAAGGAAAATATAGCAACCACTAGTGCTTCTCCGATCATCGGGGCATCCAACCCAATCGGAGTCAAAATGACCAGTTAATGCCATAATGGTATCAGCTGTAAACGTGATTGCATGACAAGGAGTGGCTTTAAGATACCTAAGAAGATGTTTGACAGCTTGTTGGTGCGATATAGTAGGAGCATATAAAAATTGACATAGTTTGTTAACAACAAAACTGATGTCAAGGAGAGTAAGAATACAATATTTTAAGGTTCTAACTAGGCTCCTATAGTGTGTGGGATTAGCCATAGAGTCACCATCATACGGGGACAAATTTGTGTAAGAGGCCATAGGGGTGGCTAGGGGTTTGCACTCAAATACACTAGCCCTATCTAACAAATCCTAGATGTATTTGTCTTGACCATGGTTTGAAAAACCGAACCGGACCGGCCGGTTAGACCAGTTGGACCATCGACCAGTTATATTACCAGTCCGATTCTAGCTAAAAATCGGTATATGCTAGAAAACCGTTCTATTTTTTAAAAACCATTCGAACCAACAGTTGGACTGGTCAAACCAGTGAACTAGTCACGATTCAATGCAAACCGAACGGTTCAAGTATTTTTGATAAAATTGCCAAAGTACTGCATGAGGAATGAATTGAACTTAGGTCTATTGCACAGAATACTAACTATTCTGCCACTAAACCACTGCTACTTTGGTGTAATCTTATTGTTTGCTAAAATATATATTGACAATTTGTTTTAAATGAACTTATTCTAATTTCATCACATAATAAATAATTCACACCTTTCATAAAATTTTAAATTTAAAAGTGTAATATAAAATATAAAATTAAAATTATTTATATTAAATTTGATTTTCAATAATTAATATTTCATTAAAAAATAAAGAATATGTAAATTTGAGTCCTTATACTACATTTCAAAAAATGGATATAACTAATTTAGTTATTTTTAATTTTATATCTTATTTTTATTTTTATAATTATTTGATATTATTCTTTTTTGGTCAATTTGTAATTGTGTGAGAGAATTATGACATATGAACTTTTTTTTTCTTTTAGAATAGTTGTAAAAATAAACAATTATAATTTGAATTCTTCATATTTATTTTGAATGATAGATTGATGGTTTGTTATTTTTATTTTGTATGCACTATAATAATTGAATCTTGAATATTAATTGATATTATTGTAAATAATTAATAATATTGACCCTTAAAATTTTTTTTAGTATTTATATAAATATTATACAATTATGGCGTCATGGTTTAATAACAGTTCAATTGATGGCTGGACTAGTGAACCGCAAACTGGTAACTTTTCTAGTTCGATGAAAGGTTTGGTTTTTCAAACCTTAGTCTTGACAACAATGGAGAAAATCCTTAGCTCGAGTGACTTGAATACCAAGGAAATAGGAGATCAGGCCTAGATCTTTGATGGAAAAAGCACTATGTAGACATATTATGACTTTTATAATGGTTCATTCAGAAGAGCTAGTGATGATAATATCATCAACACAGACTAATACAATTAGGAAATGACTAGAAATTGCTTTGTAAAATAAGGAGGAATTATATTTAAAGTTGCAGAACCCCTGATGTGTAAGAAAGCTAGTGAGTTTTGTGTACTAGGCCCAGTGACTTTGTTTTAGCCCATATAAGGCTTTCCGTAATTCACACATAGTGGGAATGTTGGGGGTCCTCAAAGCCAAGAGGTTGAGACATAAAAACTTTCAATGAGTAACCATTGAGAAAAACATTGTGGACATCAAGTTGGCAAATAAGCCAACCAAAGAAAATAGCTAATGAGAGAACAATGTGGATAGTAGTGGGTTCAACAACTAGGCTAAAGGTTTCAACGTAATCAATGCCAGGAGTTTGGGTAAAACCCATAGCCACTAAGCGAATTTTGCACTACTCAAAAGACCCATCAAATTTGAGTTTGGCCTAAACGGCCCGTCTACAACAAATGACTTTTGAGATTCATGCTTGGGAACAAGAATCCAATTGTGGTTGCTTTATAGGGTAGCTAATTCTTGTTGCATAGCATATAGCCAATGTGGGTGTTGTTTAGTTTTTGATATAGATCAGGGTTCAACAAGAATAGGGGAAAAAAAGAAGAATGGGCTAGGAAGGTTTTAGGCTTAAAGATTCCAATTTGGCACGTGTAATCATGGGGTGGTTATTACAAACAGGTCTGATGGGATGGTCTTCAGCAAACTCGGAAGAAGAGATAGGTGGTAAGGTGCTTGGTAATTAGCAAAAAAGGTTAGATCCCTTGTGGAGGAGCTGAGAAAGTTAGAAGAGAGTGGAGACTAGTTTGAAATAGAAGATGAGGGAGAAAGAGCATACCTGAAATTAGAGGAAGAATGGGAGAGAAGAGATGCTGAGGAAGTGGGATGAGGGGGGAGGAGGAGTAGGTGGATGAATTGGAGATACAAGGAGGAGGAATGGGGAAATAAGGCTCCATGAAGGTGGTGGGGCGAGAGGCTTAGAGGGGTTATGTGGGGGGAAGGTGTTGTCCCAAAAGGCAACCCAAGAGAAAGGGTGAATTAGGTTTTTATCGCGGAAACTAAAAGTGTAAAAATTAGAAAATAATAATAAAAATATTGAATCAAATAAACTTATACAATTCACCCAACAATAAATATAAAATAATTTTAAGTAAATATAGAAGATACAAACTCTTTTATAGTGATTCGACTTGCTACCCAAGTCTACGTCTACTCTCTCGAACTCCAACTAGCCGATGTTCCACTAAATCTCTCGCACTTGACGGAGGCAAAAAATCCCGAGTACAAACAAAGTCCCTTGCACTTGGCGGAGGCAAGAAATCTCAATTACAAAGCCTTTGATTCAGTGAACTTCAAATACCAATACAAATGATAATAAAGATAAAGTAGAAATGTAGCAATCCCTCTTAAGTAGGATTAGCTACCACTCATGTACAAAAACGATCTCACTTCAAAGAGGCACTCTCAAAAATAAAACAATTTGTTCTATGCACTCTTTGATCTAGTAATAAATAATATAACACAAAACATTTTAGAGAGATATTGAGGAGGCTTTGAGAGCTTGTTGTTGTGTCCTTCTTCCTTCAATCTATGCTCCTTTTATAGGCAAAAATACCAAAGAGACATTGGCCTTTATGGAAAATAAAATTATTTGTCAATAGTAACTGCACATTGACTCATTTCATAAATTCAAATAAAATGGCTCCAAAAGTTAAAAAATTCTTAAAAACTTCTTGAATACTCCTAAATGAGTCTGTTTTCAAATGAAAAAAGAATCATTGAATTATCGTACTCCGTTTGAGAGAAATCATCAAATCTTCAACGACATGCCAGACTGTAAAATTACTTTTGACAAAAGTTGTTGGGCAAGTTCAAAATTGTCTAGAAATTTGAATTTGTATTCAAAAATAACAAATGATATATTTTTGAAAAGATTATAACGTCTACTTTCATTCAAAATTAGATTCGTGCAAATTTAACTTTTATATTTTGAGATATAATAAAAATATTATGGTATACTCATTTTGTCTGCTGAAAGTGTGACTCAGCAAAATGACTCACTTTGAAAAATTATATCTGTCAATCTATAAGTGTAAAATGTGCATATAATATATCCATTTAAAGCTCAGCACATCTACTTTACAAATAAAATTAATTCAAAATTTTATTTATATCATAAGTTATATTTTACTAATTAAAACTAATATCGTGCAAATTTCAAAAATGACATTTTCAGAAAATAATATATGAGATTGATATAATAAACTACTTTAATATAAAATAGTATATAAGATAAATTATATATCAAAATAAAGATATTTGAATATAGTTTCATATACAATTGACTTTATTATTTTTTGACTTTTCTATAGTAAGATATAATCAATTTACTACGCACATATCTAATTTAACAGTTTCACAATCTAACACATATAGTGTATGTAGTTAAATAATAAACTTAATATTATAAATTACCCATTTTGCCCATTATGTAAATATATACATATAATAATTTTAATTTGTTTTATCATTATCAATATAAATATAAAACTTTGAGGGTAACAGAAGGGAGTGGAGATATGGGAAGAAAGCTTCATTAAATAAAACATCTAGAGAAATATATAGGTGTCTGAATGTTTTTTCTAGGCATAGATAACCCTTATGAAAAGCACCATGATCCAAAAATATACATTGCTTAGACTGAGGTTCCAGTTTGTAAGTAGAATACTTCTTAAGAAGGGAAAATAGGCACAGCCAAGGAGACATAGTGAGCCTATTGACCATGAAGAAATTCAAAAGGGACTCAAAATTTAAAAGTTTACATGATAAGATATTAATGTTGAGGATGGCCTCGTAGAAGGTATAAGGCCAAAAGGAAAGGGGGATACCACTATAGTTGAGGAGAGATAGGCCCACCGCAATTACATGCCTATTCTTGCATTCGACACGACCATTTTGCTAAGGGGTGAAAGGGCAAGAGACTTCATGGTGAATACCGATAAAGTTAAACCATGTGTGTAACTTGTGGAATTCCCCCCCCCCTTTGTGTTAGAATGAATAGATTTAATTAGAGTAGAAAATTGTGTTCTAACTATATTATAGAACACGTGAAAGGTAGAAATAGTTGATCTTTTGTTTTCAGAAAGTAAATCCTAATACAATGTGAAAAATCATCCATAATAAGCAAAAAATATCTTAAACCATTCACAACCAAAATAGGGGCGAGGTCTAATAACTCAACATGAAGTAAATTAAACACCTTAGAAGCACAATGATGAGATAAAGAGAAAAGTAGCTTGTGATGTTTTGAAAGTGCACATGTAGTATAGAAATTCACACTAGTATCTTTGGAAACAAAAAAATTACAACAACTAGAGAGACAGGGCAATGTGTTCCGACTAAGGTGACCTAGTTAGGCATGCCACGAAGTAAAGCTATCTATGTTTATTACTGAATAAGACCCTACTAGAAAAGCAATAGACTAGATCACCAGAGGACAAAGAAGATGATGGTGGAGACAAAGACTCGTGAGGACAGTGAGCTTGTAGAGACCTTTGTTAGAGTTCCCCTGCAGAGAACTTGAGAGGTTCTTCGATCCTTGACAAGAATAGACAAAACATTAAACTCAACAGCTACGCTGTTATCCAAGCAAATTTTGAAAATTCTCTATAAATTTTGAGACATACAAGAAGTATGTAATAGATCCTTCAGAACGATCGGTTGAGGGTGGAGGAGAAGAGATTTAGAAGCTAAAAAACATATAGGAACTGAAATACCATTACCTCTGTGGTGGTGTTAAATGTTGCTAATGGACTTAATTTAGAAGTTTCTTGAGAGTTCTGTAGGTCCTAAACTTGCTCAATTAAAAATTGTATATATCAAAGTGGTTTGGCAAATGATGTGATATGCTTTGACTTTCTGAAAAATTATAAATGGGGACAAGTATCTTGAAAAACATGTTAGCCTTTGAATTTCAATTAATTTTCATTATGTGTTAAATGGGGGGCTTTATTTTATGCGAAACTCGAGATTTTGATAAATGTGTGTTTGCTAGATTTTGACAAAAGAGAATCACATTACATAATTGGATTGAATTCATGTGTTGGGGGATTTCGATACCCTTCGCTAGTAGGGGCTTTACTAACTTTGGTACACCTTGTTCTAGACCCTAGCTGGCAGGGCTAATGATTCTGGCCTATTGTGCTTGGCCCACACCTATGGTATCTGTTCTGTGACTACGCGCTTATTGTGATTCTAATATGATCAGAGGCCTTAGAGCCTAATTCTATAATATTGATACTCTCATGCCATCATTGACTCATATGATTGATTTTGACATGCATGAGGTTTCCAAATGAGATTTTATTTCAAATATCTTGATTTGCTCTGAAAATGGATTTCTAAATGTATTGACTTGATGCTTGTCCTGACATATTTACTTGACGTATTATTGCTTACTGAGTGGTTGAAGTCACTCATTTCTTAACATTTTGGATCCTGGCGCAGATCTTCCTCCTAATTTCAGTTGACTTTTGAGATTTGTAATCTTATTGTGAGCTGACATCCTTGTAGACATTGTTTTCTGATCATTTGATAACTTTTGGATTTGTATCTATTGTTTTGAAAACTCTGATGTTTGTATTTTAGATAATTCCATTGGCACATACAAGTCTCTTTTGTGTGTATTATGCCTTATGTTGTGAACTTTTATACCTTAATGCAATATGTTATGCCTGGGGTCGCCATTAGGCTTTATTACTTGTGATTTTTGACAGGTTAGAAAATTGGGTTAGGTCCAATTTTAGGGGAAACTTTGCCAAAATTTTTCTAAAAATCTAATACTCAGTTAAGTTTGCATAGCGACCCTTAAGTTGAACTTTGGCAATTGGTTCTACCCTTGTGTGAGTCAAGTAGCCAATTTTAGGGATGTGACATCTCCATTTTTGTTGTTTACACAAAACCCCCACAACATGTGTAACAACCTAAACCAAATTTGGCTTACATTATATAATTTCATATGTCAATTTGTATGTGTTTCATAATTTATTTAAGAGAATTTCGAGTCGTTTTGGATTAAAGAATACCTTATAATGACCTGATTTTGGGGCTTAATTAAGACCTAGTGGGTTTAATAGAAAGAATTAAAGGTTACATGGTCAAATTGTAAATTTAAGGGGCTGAATTGCAGGAAATTAAAGTTTGTAAGGTCTGAGTGAGACAGAACAGAAATTCTGTCAAAATAGTGACTTGAGTCACTGTACCCTCCATAATATGATGATGGGGAGTTGGTAGGCTAATTGAATCGAGCTTTTAAGCTTGTTTTTGTCCAACAAGTAGAAGCCTTCGAGCAATTTCGTGTTTTACCAAAAATTTGCGAGGAATTTTGAGTTGGACGGGCAACGGAGCACACGAATGGCCGAAAGAGAGATTTGATGATTTTCTAGCTTTTAGGTGAATTTTAATCCGATTAAGAGCTCTCTGTGGTTTGTCCGGCCTCGATCGATACTCCCCAGCTTTGTTTTGATCCAGGTACTGACTAGTTTTAGTTAAAGTTTTAAGTGGGTTATGTTGCAAACCCAGATATGGCAGTCTAGTCTAGAAATGGGCAAGGAAGATGGACCCGGATGTATCTTGGTCTGTGTTAGGTTGGCTTGGCTAGGTCGACTCAGCTCATTGGGTAGATTCAGCTAAGCTGGGTGAGGTTCGAGCCTTGTCCGAGTTGGGTGTGGGCCGAGTTGGTTAAGTAGGTTGGGCCTTGAGACGAGCTGGGTTGGGCCCAGGGGTGAGTTGGACTTGGACCACGGGTTGGGCCGGCCCAAGCTGAGTAAGTGGGTTGGGTCTGGGGTGAGTCAACTCGGTGAGTTGACTCGACCCAGTTTGATCGAATTAGTGGGTTGACTCAGCGAGTCAACCCAATCATTTGAAATTGGGATATGTTATTCCAAGGGATAGGGCAAAGAGGGATAAGGGTTAATTGGAAATTAAATAACCAAGCCTAAGATAGGCTATCTAAGAGGAGATTAGGGTTTTTGTTGACTGAACCAATCCAAAGACAATTCAGTGTTTGACCTACCAGTTCAGTGGTCAAATCAACTCGGATTTGAGAAGTTGAACCACTTCTAGATTCAGAAATAAGAGATCTGTTAGACCGAGTTGGTCTGAGGGTTTGGAGAGGTTTGGTTCGACCAAAAATTAGGTGTTTTCAGCTGAACCAACCTGGTTCAAGTCGGTTCAGTGGTTCAAGTGGCTAGTTCAGTCTTATTTGGGTAGTTCTTGACCAGTTCAGATAGGTTTTTAGGATTTTTGGGCCTTCTGAATCCGATTTTGAGGGTTTCGTGGCCAAATCAGTTTAGGTTGAGGTAGTTTTAGACCAGTTTAGGTCAATTCAGGGGTTTTTGAGATCGGTTCACTATGGTTTGAGGGTTTTGGAGGCTGGTTCTCTATTGTTTGAAGATTGTTGAGTAAAATTGATGAGTGTTAGTGAATCGTGTGGGTCCAGGTAAGGGTAACGATGTCTCGAGATGCGTGCCAAGGTGTTAGGTTGGGATTTGAGTCGATTTTGGGCTATTGAGCCTATTTTTTGTGCTAGTTTTGGTATTGATGGTGATTTTGTATGATTTTGGTTACAGATACATCTGAGGAGCTGCCTTTAGACCAGTGAGTCAAGTGAGGATGATTGAGTCTTCCTTATTGGCTCAGCTTCTGTACTGTGAGTGATGATAGCCTTCCTATGTATGTGTTTTTCATACTGTGTTTTCTGGCATGATGATTATATGATTTTGTAAACTGTATTTTGGATATATGTTATACTTGGGATGTGTGTTATGTGTTTTACGAACTGTTAGTGAGCTATGTTGATATGATGATACTAGTTTTGGGACAGGGACTGTATATGTGTATGTATACTTGTTTTTGACTTATATGTGAGGATGGTACCGTGTGATGTGTTTTGGAATGAGCTAGGTTAGAGTACGGTGATCCGTAGTGTTCAGTAGTGAGTCAGCCTAAGTCCCTTATAAGGCGGTACGGGCCACGGGCTATAGCAGTTGCAGATATGTTGTGCACTGTTATGATGTGTATGGGATGATGGGTCGTAGCGTGCAGGGAGTGCATTAGGCTCGATGATGTGATGTGACTGGGTTAACAAGGGCTCATCCGGCGGACAATGTGCTGTTGTAGCGTGCGGAGAGTACCCTGACCCAATGATAAGATTTGAAGTTTGGTTATGTTGATACTTCACATACGTATTTTGATGTATTACTACTCACTGTATAAGTATATGTATGGTTTTAGACATGAGATGTGATACATATCCTAACATGCATAGCCTACGTATCATCTGTACTTACTAAGTTTCACGACTCATATTTTATAAATTTTATAGATTTAGTTGCTATTCTTAAGTAGCGTGCCAAAGTTGGGGCAGTCGTTTGTAATTTGATTGATGTACAAGCATGCTCTTTTGCTTACCTGTTGTACTCTAGAACTCCTTTACTACTCAGATATGATTCTAGTATTGTAATTGAATAACATGAGATGCATATATATATATATATATATATATTGTTTGGTTTTTGAGCATGGTGTGTTATTGTGAGGCTAATTAGGGTCGAGGACTCTAGTGCTGATTACGGGCCTGAGTTTTAGGCTCTGACATACCTAATTAAAAGTTTGAGTATAAGTGGATTTTTCTTTAAAAAAATATTATTATAGCAGTACTATAATAGCATGTCATAGCGTGCTGCACACTGAAAAATACACGCCGTAACGCCAGGGTCTGCTATAGTGCCACAACCTGCCATAGCACACCAGACAATACAATTAGTATGTCGTAACAAGCTAGACACTGGAATTAGCACGTCGAAATGCTCTAGTCACTGGAATTACCACGCTATAGCGTGCTAGAGCTTGTTGTAGCACGTTGAATCATGATTTTTCTACGTTTTTAAGAAGTTTTTGAAATTTTCAACCCCTCCAAAGACCTCTAAACCAGTTTGGACTCTTAAGACTATTAAAAAAAAGACTTGGGTGACATCCTAAAATACTGAAAAGTTTATCCAAAAATTTATGAGGATTAAAGATTGAGAAGGAATAAGTGTGGGAATGTAATAACCTTGGCAAAAAAAAAAAAAAAAAATCTCGCAGTGGGTCGATCGCCGACCCACTTACAGAACTCACCGAATCCAGCTTCAATTTGGGAGCAAAAGATGGCTCCTTGCATGCAATTCACATTTTTGGTGTCCAAAAGAATGGAAACCTCAAGTAATTGTGGGAGAGGGTGAGAAATTTAGGAGAAATTGCATCAGGTTCGGTCGAAAGTCTTACGGGAGTCGAGCCAGACTATCTACAAAAATTTGGAGATTTAGGCCCCAGAAATCTGCAATTGGGTGGGGGAATCATCCGGTTGAGGTCAGTTCTCATGTTCTAGCTCCTAATCGGAACAGGTGAGTGCTAAATTTCATGAATCTTGGGATTACAGGGGGGCCGGGTTATGGTTGCAGAAGACTTGGGTTTCCAGGTGAAAGAGACAGACTCGGACATATTCTGGGCCTGTCCTGGGTTGGTCGACTAGTCCGGCCCTGTTGGGCTTGGATTCGTCAATTCAGGGGGTTTTCGAACCTGTTAGGGTAGATAAGCCCGGTTCCAGAATCTAGGGGTGCGGTAGAGTAGGTTGAGCCAGTTAGTGGCTTCAGGTGAGTTCGAGTCTAGGGAGAAATTGAGCAAATAGAAGCTGAACCAGCTAAATTTGGTGACACAAAGGCCGGTTTAGCACTTTAAAGGGCCGATTTTGGGTTCAGCTAGGCCCAGATCCCAAAAATAGGACTGGTCCCCAGTCTAGGGAAGCCAGGGGGAGGACTAGACTGAAATTAGGCGCTGAACCGCTTCGGTTCACCAGAAAATTAAGGGATTTATGGCTGAACTGGCTAATTGTAGGGCTTTTAGGCCCGATTCAGGGGTTAGGAAGGCCGGTTCACCTCGGTTCTTTGGGAGAAATGGCTGGTTCAGCCTGGTTCTACATAGATGGAGCCAGTTCAATCTGGTTTAGGTGGATTTAACCCCAGTTCACCCCAAAACTATTGAAATTCATATCGATTTAGCCCCGGTTCATAAGAAATATGGCCAGTTCAACTTAGTATAATAGGAAATTTGATCGATTCAGTTGAGTTTCTTGGGGTTTTGACTGGTTCAGCCCAATTCTTGATTTGAGGTCGGTTTAGCCTAGTTCCATGGGCATCATGACCGGTTCAGCTTGCATTAAGAGAGTCTCAGCCAGTTTAGTTTGGTTTTATAGGAATTCTATTCAATTCAGTGTCTCGAAGGCTCGTTCATGAGAGTTAGAGGTCGTTATGCCAGTTTAAACAAAATGGAGGTTAGTTTAAGCCGGTCCACCTTGGGTTTAAGGTTTTTACCTAGAGTGGAATTAGGCGAGGGAGGGGTATTGATAGTGATTCTGATTTTATAATTTGCGATAATTATAGATACACTTGAGGAGACACACCTTGACTAGTGAGCTGTCACTCCGGGCTTCAAATTCTAGTTTTGACAAATACTATGAGTGATATTGTTGTTCTCTATGTGTGTGTTTTAAAATCTTGTTGCTCTTTTATCTGATAAAAAGCTGATTTCTGATTTCTAAAATTTACCTTGGGACATGTATTGTGGTATATATGTTGAACTTTGTGAAATGTTTAGTGTTACATGGAATGCCTCTGTTAGATATATATATGCATTTATTATTTATGATTTTGAACCTACATGTCAAGAGTACTCTGATTTCTGACTTTAATGGGCACGGTGGTGTTCCGGCACTACGTGCCTTCTGTGATTCTGATGTGAGTTTTAATATGGGATCCTTGTATGATATGTGATCTGTGATATGCGGTTCTATGATACTGGTACCTCAATCGTGCCATGGCCATTATGAGATGGGGTTTGTGATATGTTTCGCACTTTGACATGTGCTATGTTCGAAATTGTGCTATGATAAATTATGCTATTAATTAAGGCATATTCTGTGTACTGTGTCATTTGCATGTCCCCGCATGGTAGAATAGTATTATCATTCACAGGATTTATACTCATCTTTTCCTCCCTTTCCAGATTGTAGCTCCGATCAAGTGCCGAGCACTCAAGTAAGTGGGTGCTAGTTTTTCGCACCGACAGTGAGGCACGGGCATGTTGTAAATCTTTGCTTTGTATTTTAGTAGCTCTATGTACTACTCTGATAAGGTTTGGCTTGGTTCTCTAATAAATTTGTATTTAACAATTTGATTAAAAGTTGAGTACTTAATACTGGATGTGTTAATTTCATACAAGTTATATGTGTCTAAGACTTACTAGGGCTGGAATGTCAGCCTTAATGCTAGTCACGTGCTGAGTTGGGGTATGACAGAGGTGGTATCAGAGCCTAGGTTAAATCTAAGCATACATGGAGCAAGGTTTTTTGGTAGTGCTTTAATTGTGACAGTGAGGGCCCCATTTTCATAATAAAGGCGCTGTCAGAGACCTCTTAAGGTGTGTTCTGTGTCAATTCCTAAATGTCAGTTATTTTGATACTAAGTTAAATTGTCATTCTATTTTATAGATAAACCCTTCATGTGACGCTCCTATGCCCCCTCATAATATTGTAGACTCGAGAGTGTCAGGGAATCCCCCAAGTGGGTCAACCCCACCACCAACGGGAGGGGAAGGGGCTATTACTGCTTCTACGAGTCTTGATCTACTGAATGGTATTTTGATGAGTATTCAAGGACTTCAGCATATTATGACCAAGTTTATGGGGAATATTGCCAGTTCGAGTAGACCACCAGTTCTAGTTAGCACACTAGCAAGTACTGCCCCCATTCTAGCTGCGACGGCACCAAATCAGTGTAGGTCCGGGTTTGATGGATATTTTTGTGACTTTTACAGATGGAGCCTCCTAATTTTCCAATTCTGATACGAAAGAAGACCCATATGAATTTCTGGACACTTTAGTAAAGATATTTATGATCCTTCAATGTTTTGATACCCAACGAGTAGAGCTAGCGACTTTTAGACTCGCAAGGTAGCTCAAGCTTGGTATGATCATCAACTAACTCTTAAACCGACAGGATCCCCTTTGATGACCTAGGATGAGTTCCACACTGAGTTTTTGAAAAGGTTTTTACCTAATAGCATAAAGGTGGAGTTGGCGGGTGAGTTTAAGTGGCTTGTACAACGATCGGGGATGACCATATTAGAATACGAGGAAGAGCTTACCCGTCTCTCCCGATATGCTCCCGATCATGTTTCTGATGATATCACCTCTGCTACAAGGTTCATTAAGGGACTGTCACATTCATTTTATTGGGCCCTGGCTTTTTATATGGGAACCTTTAGCTATGTAAGGGTAGTTGAGGCAACCCGTGCATTGGAGACCTCAAAAGTACCGGGGCAAGTTCTAGGAGACGTAGGGAATAAAGCAAAGACTAAGGGTTCCTTTAGTGGCAATATGGGTTCACAAAAAAGGTCATTATTCCACGGACAGTGCCACTCCTTCGGGCGTAAAGGGTTATCAGTAGGCACTCATCAGCTAGCATTACCGCATCTAGTGGCCATATTCAAGCGGCTCCTAGTAGCTCCAGTTGCGGGAAGGTGCATTATGGTCAGTGTTGGTGGGTTACTGAGGCATGCTTTAGATGTCGCCAGCAAAGCCACCAAATTTGAGATTGCCCACTTACACGGGAGAGTGCTCAAACCCCTAGCCAGATAGCAGCAACTTGTTATCGATGTGGTCGGCAAGACCACTTAGTATGGGATTGCCCATTCTCGCCGGAGGTTGTTTTGGCTACAGGTGCAGCATGTCGAATTCAAGGATCTAGCAGGACAGATTCATCTAGTTCACGGGGACGAGGCACAGGAGGCAGAGGCCGTGGGAAAGGCTAGGCCTGGGTCTACGCATTAACCAGACAGGACACTTAGGTGTCTAATGCAATAGTCACAGGTATGATTTCTGTATGCTCCCATGAGGCATATGTTCTGTTTGATTCGGGTTCTACCTATTCATATGTGTCACAAGGGTTCTCTACCTAGTTTAAGAGGCCCTTAGAAAGGTTAGACTATGGTTTCATGGTGGCAACTCCCGTGGGGAGACAGTTTGGGTGGAGCATGTATACAAATCTTATTTGATTGAGATAGCTAGCCTGGAGTCTGTGGCTAACCTTATTCTGCTGTCTATGTTGGTGTTTGATGTAATCCTCGAGATGGATTGGCTGGCTTCTTGTTATGCCACCCTAGACCGTCATCAAAAGATAGTGAGTTTTGCGATACCGGGGGAGGCCCCATTCGTGTATCAAGAAGATTATTCTAGGACTCCGATCCCTGTCATCTCATTCATGAGAGCTCAGAAATTACTCCGTCGGGGGTGCCAAGGATTTCTGGTGATTGTAAGGGACACACGGTTTGAGCAACTATGCCTAGAGCAAGTCCCCGTTGTTAATGAATTTGTTGATGTGTTTCCTAAAGAATTGCTAGGTCTTCCTCCTAATCAAGAAATAAAGTTTTGTGTTGATCTAGTATCGGGTACTTAGCCTATCTCGATTCCTCCTTACCGTATGGCCTCGGTTGATCTGAAAGAATTAAAGGAACAACTTTAGGATTTATTGGATAACGGCTTTATCAGACCTAGTATTTCTCCTTGGGGTGCACCGGTACTATTTGTTAAGAAAAAGGATGAGGTCTCTAAGACTTTGTATAGATTATCGGCAACTTAACAAGGTGATTGTGCAAAATAAATACTCCTTGTCGAGGATTGACGACCTATTCAATCAATTGCAGGGGGCTAGTGTTGCGCACCTAGCACGCCTAATTGGCAAGTGCACAAGTCGCTTAAGTAATAAAGTATGTGTGAGTAAAGTGTCAATCCCACGAGAACTGATTTTGATTAATTTGCAATTTTTGACCTAACTTTAGGCATTAATTGAGAGAAAAGTGAGTTTTGAGGAAATTTAATAAACAAAAAAAAAATTGGAAGTAAAATTTTTAACTAGTGAGGGAAATTAAGAGACTATGCAAGAGAGAGATCTAAGTGAAATATGCGAGAGACACTGTTGGGGAAGATGATTTCGTAAGTACCACCTTAATTTTACTTGATATTATGAATTAAAATGGAACCTAGGATATGAGACGACAGGATTTCCGAATCTATTAACCTTCCTACTAGACCGGCTAATCTATCATGAAAGTGAATAACTTTGTCGATCTCTACCGAGCCCCGCCTAATTTACTCAATTTCAAAATGCATTAAGATCGGTAAAACCCCTTTCGATTAAGCGTCTTACCAGACTACATAAACAAGCCACACAAGAGAAATTATACATTCTACCGAACTATCTAATCTCAACTGTGTCAAACAGTGCAGTGACTTCATTTTCAGATTTCAACTTGGCTTAAAATCGATTAATGTCACCTAGCCACTCCTACCGGACGATAACAAGGCTATAATAATCAATTATAAGCTAAACAATATTAAGGTTAGCATTATTTGATCTCATTAATTCAGCTTTTTCTGCAATTTTTTTATAAAAATCAGTTTGCAATAAATCTGAAAAAAAAAAAATTGTAGAAACCCTAGAATCAACAATTTCAATGCCTATTATCAAGCAAAATTAGATAATACAACTACATCATTTTCCCAACGAAGAGTTTTACCCCATCATGTTGCACAAAACATTAAAATATATTCAACATTCATCATGGGTTCATGCATTTAGAATGAAAATACAATCCGAGAAGTGTGCTGAAAATGTTAATAGAAAATAGAGAGAGAAAAGCTATCTGGAGAGAAAATCTGTAGGTTCTTCTTTTAGTTCTCTTCTCCCTCTCTTCAGCTCCTCCCTGTTGTATTTCATGCCCTTTCTCTACTGTATTTCGTGCCTCCTTTTGCTGGTTGCAGAGCCTCCCTCCTGATGCTCTCTTTGCTGTAAAAACAGCTCCACACAACCTTCTCCTTCTGCTATGGAACCAGCTGAAAGAAAAAAACTCCTCTGGCCGTCTCCCCCTTTTTGACATAACCCCCCTTTCCAAAAATAAAAGATGTTTTTGGATACTAAGTTGCTGCTGGGTCATGGATCTGGATCAGTTTCAACAATCGGGTATTGGGTTATCATGTGGATTTGGATTTGCAAACTCTGATGTGTGCTGCAACTAAAACTGCAAGTCTGCTTACTTCTTTCAAAATTTTGAATATCTTCTAAGTAGAATTGGACTGAGGCCCAAACATAAAAGTTGTAGAATTTTTCCTTACCTTTCAGACGCCTCTTGCATCAGCCCAATTGGAATTTTCTAGCTCAAGTTATGAATTTTTTTCTCCAACTCACTACTGTTGAAAATCTGCAGAACTGTTCTGGCTGCTGCAACCTTTTGCTAAAATTTGAGCCCCTTCTGTGCTGAATTAGATTTTGGACAAAACGCGAAAGTTGTAGAGATTTTTCAGAGGTTTCCAAAACATCTAAAATCAGTTCTATCCGACTTTCCTAGCCCAGGTTATGATTCTTTCTCCAAAACAGCAGCAAGCAGTAAAACTGCTGCTGTTGCTACAGTCTGCTGAAGTTATTTCTCAATTTCGAGAAATCTATATTCTGAATTTGATCAAGGCTTGAACATGAAAATTTTAGAAATATTTCTCAGTTTCTCAAAACATCTTGAATCATCCCAATCGGAATTTTTTAGCTCAAGAAATGAATTTTCTTCTCCAAGCTGCATTTTCTAAAATCTGCTGCTACTCTTGCAAGCTGCCAACTTTTGTTCCTTCAATTTCGAGAGTCTTATGTGCAGAACTGGATTGAGATCAAAGCATGAAAGCTTTAGATTTCTCTCTTATCTTTCCAATGCCTCAAGAATTACTTCAATCCGAATTTTGTAGCCATAGTTTTGACATTTTCTTCAAAACAGTAGCAAGTAGTAAAACTGCTGCTGCTGCTACACTTTGGCTTATTTTCGAGGGCCTTCTGGGCTGAACTAGACTGAGATCAAAACATGAGAATTGTAGATCCTTTTCTTGCCTTTTTAAAACTTCTTGAATTGCCCCAATCCGAGTTTCCTAGCTCCAGTTATGAAGACTTTTCTCTAGGCTACTGCTGTTGCAAAATCTGCCGCCAAGGTTCTCTACTTGCACCTCTAAATTGCTTTTCTTTGAGATTAAGCCCCAATTAAGCTTAACTTGACCCAAAACCCTTTCTAGTAAATTTGTTAAGCTACAATGAACCCTATAAAAGTGTCAAACTTGGTCTCCAAACCTCATTTCTTAATTTAACCCTCTAATGAGCTAGTTTTCACTCAAAAAGTTAAAAACTAGACTTCTCTTCATCTCAAGCAACAAATTCCGTTGAATTTACCCAAAATTATCTTATGCAACTTTGTTAAGTTGGATTGGAATAGATTAAAGCCTTGAAATTGGTTTCCATACTCCACATTACATTTTGACCTATTGAAGCCCAAATTGACCAAAGTGAGAAAACTTGAGATTCAACACAAAAACTCTCAATAAAGCTCAATTTTACTAAAAACTATTAATTTCACTCAAATTAAGGGAGAATAAAGAAATCAAAAGAATTTAGGCATTTTGTATCTCATTTTAGCTTAAAATAGTGAAAAATACTTGATAAATCCAATAAAATTGAGCACAAAAGTATAATGTAAATTGAATTTATCAGCTAGGTACTTCTCCAAGATAGATCTTCATTCTAGATACCACCAGCTAAAGATTAGACAAATAGATATTCCCAAGGCAGTCTTGCGGACCCGATATGGATATTATGAGTTTTTAGTAATGTCTTTTGGTTAACAAACACCCCGACTACATTTATGGACTTAATGAATTAGGTATTTTGTGCTTTCTTGGATCGATTTGTGATAGTATTTATTGATGACATTTTAGTGTATTCAAAGAGTAAGGAAG
>CAJVSB020000667.1:0-31645 GCA_911865555.2 Thlaspi arvense | reverse complement strand
CCTGAGAGTTTATTGTTTCCACTTGAGCCCCGAAAGTTTCAATTTGTTCAGTTGAGCCCCTTATCCTTTCAATTAAGTCCTGAAATTTTGTACTTCTTTCAATTAAGCTCTAAGTTTTAATTTTCTTTAATTATCCCAAAATTAAGGGCATTACATAATCTTTTATTTTTTACAACGCAGTTATTGTTTTGGATCTTTTTACATCTAATTATTTACGGTGTTGTCACATACTTGTGTGGGCTTAAAAATCAATCTTGAATCGCAAGATGATCTGTATCAAAGTGTAAAATCTTAAACACACAAAGCAATCCAAGAATCAAATTCAATCTAATAATCAACATTAGGGTAAAAACTAAATTATTTGATTCGATTAAAGAAGGCAACATACAATTACAATGTTTTTAGAAAAACCCTAATTCGTTCTTCAAGAAAATCATAATTAAATAACAAACCACTAATTCTCCAGCGACCTCATGTGAAGCTGAAAATTCTTGGCTTGACTAAATTTCTAGATTTCTCTTTCAAGTGGTAATCGATTTTTTCTGTAGGGTTGACAAAAATTTTATAAGAATTTCTAAATGTTTTGTAGGTGTTTTTATATAAATAAACACTAATCTCCTTTTATGGGCGTAATTGGTAAAGTATTTAGATTTTCCAAAGGCTAAAAACTCTTCAAAATAAAAGATTATCCTTTTAAAATAATTATAAAAATTTAAATTTTATTTCTTAAATAAATCCAAACCAAATCTAAACAGAAAAACAAATAAAATAAAAATATAATCAGTTAAAAAAATCTTCAATCAAATCCAAGTGCCACAAAACAACACTAACAAATCTTTCAAATAACAAAATTGTAAAAGATACGAGGAATCAAATCCTTGACCTCGGAGGGAATGTCTTCAATCTTGGAGGGATACCGTTTTCTTGTGGCGTAACTCCTCCAGTTAAACAGAAAACAGTGCCCCACGCACAAAAGAAGGAAAAAACTGTTTGAGAAAAAAATAATCCAAAAACTTATTAATTTCAAAGAGATAATGCGGGTAAATAACGAGATTAAAGGGGCCTCCTTTGAAAATTTTATATAATTTCTTGTTACGGTCTCTCTCCCTAAAAAATAAAGGCAAAAACTACCTTTTTTCTCAATTCATTTAAAAATTTCGGATGCAGATAATAACTTGTAACCACAAATGCTTTTTTTCAACATTAAAAATAATAAAAATTTATTTACTTAAAAACTCAAAATTTATTTTTCAAATTAAGTAGTTGATTACAATTATTTTTAAAATATTTACTTAAATGGTTTCCATTTAAATATTTCTGTAAATACTTATTAATAAAATTATTGATATTTTTTCACAAAAATGGCGTATACATCATAATCACATGGATTACACTATTGTCACGTGGTGACAACTTAAAAAAAAAATAAAAATATAATGTAAATAAAACTTTTAATCAAATCCAAATCTCAAAAAAGAAAAAAAGAAAACTTACGAATCAGAAGATCATTTTTTATCAGCATTTTTGCGGTCCCACCCCTTCAAATAATAAAAGTTAAAAGGTCCAAAGAATCAACCCAATAACCTGACTTGGTCAAACCGGCACTTGGTTTTGCCAAAACAGAGGCCCAAACCGTTAGCCCTAGTTTATCAATGGCTCAGCCCAATGGCCCACAGCCTAACCGAAACCACGGTCTGATCCGGGGAACCAGGTCACTATCAAACACGAACCTCAATCGGGTCTATCTTCCAGACTCGATTCCTTGTAACCCAGTCACGAAATCCCTCTAAATCAAAATTCAAGAAATTTACCTAGAATTTCCTCAAGATTTCTTGTTGACCAAATTTGGTAATCATAATCGTGGGATTCGGAAGTTTAAAGATAAACCCAAAAAATCCAGTTTTCTGATATTTCAATTAGGCCCAAACTGTCGATTATGTGCAATCTAGTCCCTGAGAGTTTATTGTTTCCACTTGAGCCCCCGAAAGTTTCAATTTGTTCAGTTGAGCCCCTTATCCTTTCAATTAAGTCCTGAAATTTTGTACTTCTTTCAATTAAGCTCTAAGTTTTAATTTTCTTTAATTATCCAAAATTAAGGGCATTACATAATCTTTTATTTTTTACAACGCAGTTTTGTTTTGGATCTTTTTACATCTAATTATTTACGGTGTTGTCACATACTTGTGTGGGCTTAAAATCAATCTTGAATCGCAAGATGATCTGTATCAAAGTGTAAAATCTTAAACACACAAAGCAATCCAAGAATCAATTTCAATCTAATAATCAACATTAGGGTAAAAACTAATTATTTGATTCGATTAAAGAAGGCAACATACAAATTACAATGTTTTTAGAAAAACCCTAATTCGTTCTTTCAAGAAAATCATAATTAAATAACAAACCACTAATTCTCCAGCGACCTCATGTGAAGCTGAAAATTCTTGGCTTGACTAAATTTCTAGATTTCTCTTTCAAGTGGTAATCGATTTTTTCTGTAGGTTGACAAAAATTTTATAAGAATTTCTAAATGTTTTGTAGGTGTTTTTATATAAATAAACACTAATCTCCTTTTATGGGCGTAATTGGTAAAGTATTTAGATTTTCCAAAGGCTAAAAACTCTTCAAAATAAAAGATTATCCTTTTAAAATAATTATAAAAATTTAAATTTTATTTCTTAAATAAATCCAAACCAAATCTAAACAGAAAAACAAATAAAATAAAAATATAACATTTATTAAAAAAAATCTTCAATCAAATCCAAGTGCCAAAACAACCTAACAAATCTTTCAAATAACAAAATTTGAAAGATACGAGGAATCAAATCCTTGACCTCGGAGGGAATGTCTTCAATCTTGGAGGGATACCGTTTTCTTGTGGCGTAACTCCTCCAGTTAAACAGAAAACAGTGCCCCACGCACAAAAGAAGGAAAAAACTGTTTGAGAAAAAATAATCCAAAAAACTTATTAATTTCAAAAGAGATAATGCGGGTAAATAACGAGATTAAAGGGGCCTCCTTTGAAAAATTTTATATAATTCTTGTTACGGTCTCTCTCCCTAAAAATAAAGGCAAAAACTACCTTTTTTCTCAATTCATTTAAAAATTTCGGATGCAGATAATAACTTGTAACCACAAATGCTTTTTTTCAACATTAAAAAATAATAAAATTTATTTACTTTAAAACTCAAATTTATTTTCAAATTAAGTAGTTGATTACAATTAATTTTAAAATATTTACTTAAATGGTTTCCATTTAAATATTTCTGTAAATACTTATTAATAAATTATTGATATTTTTTCACAAAAATGGCGTATACATCATAATCACATGGATTACACTATTGTCACGTGGTGACAACTTAAAAAAAAAATAAAAATATAATGTAAATAAAACTTTTAATCAAATCCAAATCTCAAAAAAAGAAAAAAAGAAAACTTCGAATCAGAAGATCATTTATTATCAGCATTTTTGCGTCCCACCCCTTCAAATAATAAAAGTTAAAAGGTCCAAAGAATCAAACCCAATAACCTGACTTGGTCCAACCCGGCACTTGGTTTTGCCCAAAACAGAGGCCCAAACCGTTAGCCCAGTTTATCAAGGGCTCAGCCCAATGGCCCACAGCCTAACCGAAACCACGGTCTGATCCGGGAACCAGGTCACTATCAAACACGAACCTCAATCGGGTCTATCTTCCAGACTCGATTCCTTGTAACCCAGTCACGAAATCCCTCTAAATCAAAATTCAAGAAATTTACCTAGAATTTCCTCAAGATTTCTTGTTGACCAAATTTGGTAATCATAATCGTGGGATTCGGAAGTTTAAAGATAAACCCAAAAAATCCAGTTTTCTGATATTTCAATTAGGCCCCAAACTCTCGATTATGTGCAATCTAGTCCCTGAGAGTTTATTGTTTCCACTTGAGCCCCCGAAAGTTTCAATTTGTTCAGTTGAGCCCCTTATCCTTTCAATTAAGTCCTGAAATTTTGTACTTCTTTCAATTAAGCTCTAAGTTTCTAATTTTCTTTAATTATCCCCAAAATTAAGGGCATTACATAATCTTTTATTTTTTACAACGCAGTTATTGTTTTGGATCTTTTTACATCTAATTATTTACGGTGTTGTCACATACTTGTGTGGGCTTAAAAATCAATCTTGAATCGCAAGATGATCTGTATCAAAGTGTAAAATCTTAAACACACAAAGCAATCCAAGAATCAAATTCAATCTAATAATCAACATTAGGGTAAAAACTAAATATTTGATTCGATTAAAGAAGGCAACATACAAATTACAATGTTTTTAGAAAAACCCTAATTCGTTCTTCAAGAAAATCATAATTAAATAACAAACCACTAATTCTCCAGCGACCTCATGTGAAGCTGAAAATTCTTGGCTTGACTAAATTTCTAGATTTCTCTTTCAAGTGGTAATCGATTTTTTCTGTAGGGTTGACAAAAATTTTATAAGAATTTCTAAATGTTTTGTAGGTGTTTTTATATAAATAAACACTAATCTCCTTTTATGGGCGTAATTGGTAAAGTATTTAGATTTTCCAAAGGCTAAAAACTCTTCAAAATAAAAGATTATCCTTTTAAAATAATTATAAAAATTTAAATTTTATTTCTTAAATAAATCCAAACCAAATCTAAACAGAAAAACAAATAAAATAAAAATATAATCAGTTAAAAAAAATCTTCAATCAAATCCAAGTGCCAAAACAACCTAACAAATCTTTCAAATAACAAAATTTGAAAGATACGAGGAATCAAATCCTTGACCTCGGAGGGAATGTCTTCAATCTTGGAGGGATACCGTTTTCTTGTGGCGTAACTCCTCCAGTTAAACAGAAAACAGTGCCCCACGCACAAAAGAAGGAAAAAACTGTTTGAGAAAAAATAATCCAAAAAACTTATTAATTTCAAAGAGATAATGCGGGTAAATAACGAGATTAAAGGGGCCTCCTTTGAAAATTTTATATAATTTCTTGTTACGGTCTCTCTCCCTAAAAATAAAGGCAAAAACTACCTTTTTTCTCAATTCATTTAAAAATTTCGGATGCAGATAATAACTTGTAACCACAAATGCTTTTTTTCAACATTAAAAAATAATAAAATTTATTTACTTAAAAACTCAAATTTATTTTCAAATTAAGTAGTTGATTACAATTAATTTTAAAATATTTACTTAAATGGTTTCCATTTAAATATTTCTGTAAATACTTATTAATAAAATTATTGATATTTTTTCACAAAAATGGCGTATACATCATAATCACATGGATTACACTATTGTCACGTGGTGACAACTTAAAAAAAAAATAAAAATATAATGTAAATAAAACTTTTAATCAAATCCAAATCTCAAAAAAAGAAAAAAAGAAAACTTACGAATCAGAAGATCATTTATTATCAGCATTTTTGCGTCCCACCCCTTCAAATAATAAAAGTTAAAAGGTCCAAAGAATCAAACCCAATAACCTGACTTGGTCCAACCCGGCACTTGGTTTTGCCCAAAACAGAGGCCCAAACCGTTAGCCCAGTTTATCAAGGGCTCAGCCCAATGGCCCACAGCCTAACCGAAACCACGGTCTGATCCGGGAACCAGGTCACTATCAAACACGAACCTCAATCGGGTCTATCTTCCAGACTCGATTCCTTGTAACCCAGTCACGAAATCCCTCTAAATCAAAATTCAAGAAATTTACCTAGAATTTCCTCAAGATTTCTTGTTGACCAAATTTGGTAATCATAATCGTGGGATTCGGAAGTTTAAAGATAAACCCAAAAAATCCAGTTTTCTGATATTTCAATTAGGCCCCAAACTCTCGATTATGTGCAATCTAGTCCCTGAGAGTTTATTGTTTCCACTTGAGCCCCCGAAAGTTTCAATTTGTTCAGTTGAGCCCCTTATCCTTTCAATTAAGTCCTGAAATTTTGTACTTCTTTCAATTAAGCTCTAAGTTTCTAATTTTCTTTAATTATCCCCAAAATTAAGGGCATTACATAATCTTTTATTTTTTACAACGCAGTTATTGTTTTGGATCTTTTTACATCTAATTATTTACGGTGTTGTCACATACTTGTGTGGGCTTAAAAATCAATCTTGAATCGCAAGATGATCTGTATCAAAGTGTAAAATCTTAAACACACAAAGCAATCCAAGAATCAAATTCAATCTAATAATCAACATTAGGGTAAAAACTAAATATTTGATTCGATTAAAGAAGGCAACATACAAATTACAATGTTTTTAGAAAAACCCTAATTCGTTCTTCAAGAAAATCATAATTAAATAACAAACCACTAATTCTCCAGCGACCTCATGTGAAGCTGAAAATTCTTGGCTTGACTAAATTTCTAGATTTCTCTTTCAAGTGGTAATCGATTTTTTTCTGTAGGGTTGACAAAAATTTTATAAGAATTTCTAAATGTTTTGTAGGTGTTTTTATATAAATAAACACTAATCTCCTTTTATGGGCGTAATTGGTAAAGTATTTAGATTTTCCAAAGGCTAAAAACTCTTCAAAATAAAAGATTATCCTTTTAAAATAATTATAAAAATTTAAATTTTATTTCTTAAATAAATCCAAACCAAATCTAAACAGAAAAACAAATAAAATAAAAATATAATCAGTTAAAAAAAATCTTCAATCAAATCCAAGTGCCAAAACAACCTAACAAATCTTTCAAATAACAAAATTTGAAAGATACGAGGAATCAAATCCTTGACCTCGGAGGGAATGTCTTCAATCTTGGAGGGATACCGTTTTCTTGTGGCGTAACTCCTCCAGTTAAACAGAAAACAGTGCCCCACGCACAAAAGAAGGAAAAAACTGTTTGAGAAAAAAATAATCCAAAAAACTTATTAATTTCAAAGAGATAATGCGGGTAAATAACGAGATTAAAGGGGCCTCCTTTGAAAATTTTATATAATTTCTTGTTACGGTCTCTCTCCCTAAAAATAAAGGCAAAAACTACCTTTTTTCTCAATTCATTTAAAAATTTCGGATGCAGATAATAACTTGTAACCACAAATGCTTTTTTTCAACATTAAAAAATAATAAAATTTATTTACTTAAAAACTCAAATTTATTTTCAAATTAAGTAGTTGATTACAATTAATTTTAAAATATTTACTTAAATGGTTTCCATTTAAATATTTCTGTAAATACTTATTAATAAAATTATTGATATTTTTTCACAAAAATGGCGTATACATCATAATCACATGGATTACACTATTGTCACGTGGTGACAACTTAAAAAAAAAATAAAAATATAATGTAAATAAAACTTTTAATCAAATCCAAATCTCAAAAAAAGAAAAAAAGAAAACTTACGAATCAGAAGATCATTTATTATCAGCATTTTTGCGTCCCACCCCTTCAAATAATAAAAGTTAAAAGGTCCAAAGAATCAAACCCAATAACCTGACTTGGTCCAACCCGGCACTTGGTTTTGCCCAAAACAGAGGCCCAAACCGTTAGCCCAGTTTATCAAGGGCTCAGCCCAATGGCCCACAGCCTAACCGAAACCACGGTCTGATCCGGGAACCAGGTCACTATCAAACACGAACCTCAATCGGGTCTATCTTCCAGACTCGATTCCTTGTAACCCAGTCACGAAATCCCTCTAAATCAAAATTCAAGAAATTTACCTAGAATTTCCTCAAGATTTCTTGTTGACCAAATTTGGTAATCATAATCGTGGGATTCGGAAGTTTAAAGATAAACCCAAAAAATCCAGTTTTCTGATATTTCAATTAGGCCCCAAACTCTCGATTATGTGCAATCTAGTCCCTGAGAGTTTATTGTTTCCACTTGAGCCCCCGAAAGTTTCAATTTGTTCAGTTGAGCCCCTTATCCTTTCAATTAAGTCCTGAAATTTTGTACTTCTTTCAATTAAGCTCTAAGTTTCTAATTTTCTTTAATTATCCCCAAAATTAAGGGCATTACATAATCTTTTATTTTTTACAACGCAGTTATTGTTTTGGATCTTTTTACATCTAATTATTTACGGTGTTGTCACATACTTGTGTGGGCTTAAAAATCAATCTTGAATCGCAAGATGATCTGTATCAAAGTGTAAAATCTTAAACACACAAAGCAATCCAAGAATCAAATTCAATCTAATAATCAACATTAGGGTAAAAACTAAATATTTGATTCGATTAAAGAAGGCAACATACAAATTACAATGTTTTTAGAAAAACCCTAATTCGTTCTTCAAGAAAATCATAATTAAATAACAAACCACTAATTCTCCAGCGACCTCATGTGAAGCTGAAAATTCTTGGCTTGACTAAATTTCTAGATTTCTCTTTCAAGTGGTAATCGATTTTTTCTGTAGGGTTGACAAAAATTTTATAAGAATTTCTAAATGTTTTGTAGGTGTTTTTATATAAATAAACACTAATCTCCTTTTATGGGCGTAATTGGTAAAGTATTTAGATTTTCCAAAGGCTAAAAACTCTTCAAAATAAAAGATTATCCTTTTAAAATAATTATAAAAATTTAAATTTTATTTCTTAAATAAATCCAAACCAAATCTAAACAGAAAAACAAATAAAATAAAAATATAATCAGTTAAAAAAAATCTTCAATCAAATCCAAGTGCCAAAACAACCTAACAAATCTTTCAAATAACAAAATTTGAAAGATACGAGGAATCAAATCCTTGACCTCGGAGGGAATGTCTTCAATCTTGGAGGGATACCGTTTTCTTGTGGCGTAACTCCTCCAGTTAAACAGAAAACAGTGCCCCACGCACAAAAGAAGGAAAAAACTGTTTGAGAAAAAAATAATCCAAAAAACTTATTAATTTCAAAGAGATAATGCGGGTAAATAACGAGATTAAAGGGGCCTCCTTTGAAAATTTTATATAATTTCTTGTTACGGTCTCTCTCCCTAAAAATAAAGGCAAAAACTACCTTTTTTCTCAATTCATTTAAAAATTTCGGATGCAGATAATAACTTGTAACCACAAATGCTTTTTTTCAACATTAAAAAATAATAAAATTTATTTACTTAAAAACTCAAATTTATTTTCAAATTAAGTAGTTGATTACAATTAATTTTAAAATATTTACTTAAATGGTTTCCATTTAAATATTTCTGTAAATACTTATTAATAAAATTATTGATATTTTTTCACAAAAATGGCGTATACATCATAATCACATGGATTACACTATTGTCACGTGGTGACAACTTAAAAAAAAAATAAAAATATAATGTAAATAAAACTTTTAATCAAATCCAAATCTCAAAAAAAGAAAAAAAGAAAACTTACGAATCAGAAGATCATTTATTATCAGCATTTTTGCGTCCCACCCCTTCAAATAATAAAAGTTAAAAGGTCCAAAGAATCAAACCCAATAACCTGACTTGGTCCAACCCGGCACTTGGTTTTGCCCAAAACAGAGGCCCAAACCGTTAGCCCAGTTTATCAAGGGCTCAGCCCAATGGCCCACAGCCTAACCGAAACCACGGTCTGATCCGGGAACCAGGTCACTATCAAACACGAACCTCAATCGGGTCTATCTTCCAGACTCGATTCCTTGTAACCCAGTCACGAAATCCCTCTAAATCAAAATTCAAGAAATTTACCTAGAATTTCCTCAAGATTTCTTGTTGACCAAATTTGGTAATCATAATCGTGGGATTCGGAAGTTTAAAGATAAACCCAAAAAATCCAGTTTTCTGATATTTCAATTAGGCCCCAAACTCTCGATTATGTGCAATCTAGTCCCTGAGAGTTTATTGTTTCCACTTGAGCCCCCGAAAGTTTCAATTTGTTCAGTTGAGCCCCTTATCCTTTCAATTAAGTCCTGAAATTTTGTACTTCTTTCAATTAAGCTCTAAGTTTCTAATTTTCTTTAATTATCCCCAAAATTAAGGGCATTACATAATCTTTTATTTTTTACAACGCAGTTATTGTTTTGGATCTTTTTACATCTAATTATTTACGGTGTTGTCACATACTTGTGTGGGCTTAAAAATCAATCTTGAATCGCAAGATGATCTGTATCAAAGTGTAAAATCTTAAACACACAAAGCAATCCAAGAATCAAATTCAATCTAATAATCAACATTAGGGTAAAAACTAAATATTTGATTCGATTAAAGAAGGCAACATACAAATTACAATGTTTTTAGAAAAACCCTAATTCGTTCTTCAAGAAAATCATAATTAAATAACAAACCACTAATTCTCCAGCGACCTCATGTGAAGCTGAAAATTCTTGGCTTGACTAAATTTCTAGATTTCTCTTTCAAGTGGTAATCGATTTTTTCTGTAGGGTTGACAAAAATTTTATAAGAATTTCTAAATGTTTTGTAGGTGTTTTTATATAAATAAACACTAATCTCCTTTTATGGGCGTAATTGGTAAAGTATTTAGATTTTCCAAAGGCTAAAAACTCTTCAAAATAAAAGATTATCCTTTTAAAATAATTATAAAAATTTAAATTTTATTTCTTAAATAAATCCAAACCAAATCTAAACAGAAAAACAAATAAAATAAAAATATAATCAGTTAAAAAAAATCTTCAATCAAATCCAAGTGCCAAAACAACCTAACAAATCTTTCAAATAACAAAATTTGAAAGATACGAGGAATCAAATCCTTGACCTCGGAGGGAATGTCTTCAATCTTGGAGGGATACCGTTTTCTTGTGGCGTAACTCCTCCAGTTAAACAGAAAACAGTGCCCCACGCACAAAAGAAGGAAAAAACTGTTTGAGAAAAAAATAATCCAAAAAACTTATTAATTTCAAAGAGATAATGCGGGTAAATAACGAGATTAAAGGGGCCTCCTTTGAAAATTTTATATAATTTCTTGTTACGGTCTCTCTCCCTAAAAATAAAGGCAAAAACTACCTTTTTTCTCAATTCATTTAAAAATTTCGGATGCAGATAATAACTTGTAACCACAAATGCTTTTTTTCAACATTAAAAAATAATAAAATTTATTTACTTAAAAACTCAAATTTATTTTCAAATTAAGTAGTTGATTACAATTAATTTTAAAATATTTACTTAAATGGTTTCCATTTAAATATTTCTGTAAATACTTATTAATAAAATTATTGATATTTTTTCACAAAAATGGCGTATACATCATAATCACATGGATTACACTATTGTCACGTGGTGACAACTTAAAAAAAAAATAAAAATATAATGTAAATAAAACTTTTAATCAAATCCAAATCTCAAAAAAAGAAAAAAAGAAAACTTACGAATCAGAAGATCATTTATTATCAGCATTTTTGCGTCCCACCCCTTCAAATAATAAAAGTTAAAAGGTCCAAAGAATCAAACCCAATAACCTGACTTGGTCCAACCCGGCACTTGGTTTTGCCCAAAACAGAGGCCCAAACCGTTAGCCCAGTTTATCAAGGGCTCAGCCCAATGGCCCACAGCCTAACCGAAACCACGGTCTGATCCGGGAACCAGGTCACTATCAAACACGAACCTCAATCGGGTCTATCTTCCAGACTCGATTCCTTGTAACCCAGTCACGAAATCCCTCTAAATCAAAATTCAAGAAATTTACCTAGAATTTCCTCAAGATTTCTTGTTGACCAAATTTGGTAATCATAATCGTGGGATTCGGAAGTTTAAAGATAAACCCAAAAAATCCAGTTTTCTGATATTTCAATTAGGCCCCAAACTCTCGATTATGTGCAATCTAGTCCCTGAGAGTTTATTGTTTCCACTTGAGCCCCCGAAAGTTTCAATTTGTTCAGTTGAGCCCCTTATCCTTTCAATTAAGTCCTGAAATTTTGTACTTCTTTCAATTAAGCTCTAAGTTTCTAATTTTCTTTAATTATCCCCAAAATTAAGGGCATTACATAATCTTTTATTTTTTACAACGCAGTTATTGTTTTGGATCTTTTTACATCTAATTATTTACGGTGTTGTCACATACTTGTGTGGGCTTAAAAATCAATCTTGAATCGCAAGATGATCTGTATCAAAGTGTAAAATCTTAAACACACAAAGCAATCCAAGAATCAAATTCAATCTAATAATCAACATTAGGGTAAAAACTAAATATTTGATTCGATTAAAGAAGGCAACATACAAATTACAATGTTTTTAGAAAAACCCTAATTCGTTCTTCAAGAAAATCATAATTAAATAACAAACCACTAATTCTCCAGCGACCTCATGTGAAGCTGAAAATTCTTGGCTTGACTAAATTTCTAGATTTCTCTTTCAAGTGGTAATCGATTTTTTCTGTAGGGTTGACAAAAATTTTATAAGAATTTCTAAATGTTTTGTAGGTGTTTTTATATAAATAAACACTAATCTCCTTTTATGGGCGTAATTGGTAAAGTATTTAGATTTTCCAAAGGCTAAAAACTCTTCAAAATAAAAGATTATCCTTTTAAAATAATTATAAAAATTTAAATTTTATTTCTTAAATAAATCCAAACCAAATCTAAACAGAAAAACAAATAAAATAAAAATATAATCAGTTAAAAAAAATCTTCAATCAAATCCAAGTGCCAAAACAACCTAACAAATCTTTCAAATAACAAAATTTGAAAGATACGAGGAATCAAATCCTTGACCTCGGAGGGAATGTCTTCAATCTTGGAGGGATACCGTTTTCTTGTGGCGTAACTCCTCCAGTTAAACAGAAAACAGTGCCCCACGCACAAAAGAAGGAAAAAACTGTTTGAGAAAAAAATAATCCAAAAAACTTATTAATTTCAAAGAGATAATGCGGGTAAATAACGAGATTAAAGGGGCCTCCTTTGAAAATTTTATATAATTTCTTGTTACGGTCTCTCTCCCTAAAAATAAAGGCAAAAACTACCTTTTTTCTCAATTCATTTAAAAATTTCGGATGCAGATAATAACTTGTAACCACAAATGCTTTTTTTCAACATTAAAAAATAATAAAATTTATTTACTTAAAAACTCAAATTTATTTTCAAATTAAGTAGTTGATTACAATTAATTTTAAAATATTTACTTAAATGGTTTCCATTTAAATATTTCTGTAAATACTTATTAATAAAATTATTGATATTTTTTCACAAAAATGGCGTATACATCATAATCACATGGATTACACTATTGTCACGTGGTGACAACTTAAAAAAAAAATAAAAATATAATGTAAATAAAACTTTTAATCAAATCCAAATCTCAAAAAAAGAAAAAAAGAAAACTTACGAATCAGAAGATCATTTATTATCAGCATTTTTGCGTCCCACCCCTTCAAATAATAAAAGTTAAAAGGTCCAAAGAATCAAACCCAATAACCTGACTTGGTCCAACCCGGCACTTGGTTTTGCCCAAAACAGAGGCCCAAACCGTTAGCCCAGTTTATCAAGGGCTCAGCCCAATGGCCCACAGCCTAACCGAAACCACGGTCTGATCCGGGAACCAGGTCACTATCAAACACGAACCTCAATCGGGTCTATCTTCCAGACTCGATTCCTTGTAACCCAGTCACGAAATCCCTCTAAATCAAAATTCAAGAAATTTACCTAGAATTTCCTCAAGATTTCTTGTTGACCAAATTTGGTAATCATAATCGTGGGATTCGGAAGTTTAAAGATAAACCCAAAAAATCCAGTTTTCTGATATTTCAATTAGGCCCCAAACTCTCGATTATGTGCAATCTAGTCCCTGAGAGTTTATTGTTTCCACTTGAGCCCCCGAAAGTTTCAATTTGTTCAGTTGAGCCCCTTATCCTTTCAATTAAGTCCTGAAATTTTGTACTTCTTTCAATTAAGCTCTAAGTTTCTAATTTTCTTTAATTATCCCCAAAATTAAGGGCATTACATAATCTTTTATTTTTTACAACGCAGTTATTGTTTTGGATCTTTTTACATCTAATTATTTACGGTGTTGTCACATACTTGTGTGGGCTTAAAAATCAATCTTGAATCGCAAGATGATCTGTATCAAAGTGTAAAATCTTAAACACACAAAGCAATCCAAGAATCAAATTCAATCTAATAATCAACATTAGGGTAAAAACTAAATATTTGATTCGATTAAAGAAGGCAACATACAAATTACAATGTTTTTAGAAAAACCCTAATTCGTTCTTCAAGAAAATCATAATTAAATAACAAACCACTAATTCTCCAGCGACCTCATGTGAAGCTGAAAATTCTTGGCTTGACTAAATTTCTAGATTTCTCTTTCAAGTGGTAATCGATTTTTTCTGTAGGGTTGACAAAAATTTTATAAGAATTTCTAAATGTTTTGTAGGTGTTTTTATATAAATAAACACTAATCTCCTTTTATGGGCGTAATTGGTAAAGTATTTAGATTTTCCAAAGGCTAAAAACTCTTCAAAATAAAAGATTATCCTTTTAAAATAATTATAAAAATTTAAATTTTATTTCTTAAATAAATCCAAACCAAATCTAAACAGAAAAACAAATAAAATAAAAATATAATCAGTTAAAAAAAATCTTCAATCAAATCCAAGTGCCAAAACAACCTAACAAATCTTTCAAATAACAAAATTTGAAAGATACGAGGAATCAAATCCTTGACCTCGGAGGGAATGTCTTCAATCTTGGAGGGATACCGTTTTCTTGTGGCGTAACTCCTCCAGTTAAACAGAAAACAGTGCCCCACGCACAAAAGAAGGAAAAAACTGTTTGAGAAAAAAATAATCCAAAAAACTTATTAATTTCAAAGAGATAATGCGGGTAAATAACGAGATTAAAGGGGCCTCCTTTGAAAATTTTATATAATTTCTTGTTACGGTCTCTCTCCCTAAAAATAAAGGCAAAAACTACCTTTTTTCTCAATTCATTTAAAAATTTCGGATGCAGATAATAACTTGTAACCACAAATGCTTTTTTTCAACATTAAAAAATAATAAAATTTATTTACTTAAAAACTCAAATTTATTTTCAAATTAAGTAGTTGATTACAATTAATTTTAAAATATTTACTTAAATGGTTTCCATTTAAATATTTCTGTAAATACTTATTAATAAAATTATTGATATTTTTTCACAAAAATGGCGTATACATCATAATCACATGGATTACACTATTGTCACGTGGTGACAACTTAAAAAAAAAATAAAAATATAATGTAAATAAAACTTTTAATCAAATCCAAATCTCAAAAAAAGAAAAAAAGAAAACTTACGAATCAGAAGATCATTTATTATCAGCATTTTTGCGTCCCACCCCTTCAAATAATAAAAGTTAAAAGGTCCAAAGAATCAAACCCAATAACCTGACTTGGTCCAACCCGGCACTTGGTTTTGCCCAAAACAGAGGCCCAAACCGTTAGCCCAGTTTATCAAGGGCTCAGCCCAATGGCCCACAGCCTAACCGAAACCACGGTCTGATCCGGGAACCAGGTCACTATCAAACACGAACCTCAATCGGGTCTATCTTCCAGACTCGATTCCTTGTAACCCAGTCACGAAATCCCTCTAAATCAAAATTCAAGAAATTTACCTAGAATTTCCTCAAGATTTCTTGTTGACCAAATTTGGTAATCATAATCGTGGGATTCGGAAGTTTAAAGATAAACCCAAAAAATCCAGTTTTCTGATATTTCAATTAGGCCCCAAACTCTCGATTATGTGCAATCTAGTCCCTGAGAGTTTATTGTTTCCACTTGAGCCCCCGAAAGTTTCAATTTGTTCAGTTGAGCCCCTTATCCTTTCAATTAAGTCCTGAAATTTTGTACTTCTTTCAATTAAGCTCTAAGTTTCTAATTTTCTTTAATTATCCCCAAAATTAAGGGCATTACATAATCTTTTATTTTTTACAACGCAGTTATTGTTTTGGATCTTTTTACATCTAATTATTTACGGTGTTGTCACATACTTGTGTGGGCTTAAAAATCAATCTTGAATCGCAAGATGATCTGTATCAAAGTGTAAAATCTTAAACACACAAAGCAATCCAAGAATCAAATTCAATCTAATAATCAACATTAGGGTAAAAACTAAATATTTGATTCGATTAAAGAAGGCAACATACAAATTACAATGTTTTTAGAAAAACCCTAATTCGTTCTTCAAGAAAATCATAATTAAATAACAAACCACTAATTCTCCAGCGACCTCATGTGAAGCTGAAAATTCTTGGCTTGACTAAATTTCTAGATTTCTCTTTCAAGTGGTAATCGATTTTTTCTGTAGGGTTGACAAAAATTTTATAAGAATTTCTAAATGTTTTGTAGGTGTTTTTATATAAATAAACACTAATCTCCTTTTATGGGCGTAATTGGTAAAGTATTTAGATTTTCCAAAGGCTAAAAACTCTTCAAAATAAAAGATTATCCTTTTAAAATAATTATAAAAATTTAAATTTTATTTCTTAAATAAATCCAAACCAAATCTAAACAGAAAAACAAATAAAATAAAAATATAATCAGTTAAAAAAAATCTTCAATCAAATCCAAGTGCCAAAACAACCTAACAAATCTTTCAAATAACAAAATTTGAAAGATACGAGGAATCAAATCCTTGACCTCGGAGGGAATGTCTTCAATCTTGGAGGGATACCGTTTTCTTGTGGCGTAACTCCTCCAGTTAAACAGAAAACAGTGCCCCACGCACAAAAGAAGGAAAAAACTGTTTGAGAAAAAAATAATCCAAAAAACTTATTAATTTCAAAGAGATAATGCGGGTAAATAACGAGATTAAAGGGGCCTCCTTTGAAAATTTTATATAATTTCTTGTTACGGTCTCTCTCCCTAAAAATAAAGGCAAAAACTACCTTTTTTCTCAATTCATTTAAAAATTTCGGATGCAGATAATAACTTGTAACCACAAATGCTTTTTTTCAACATTAAAAAATAATAAAATTTATTTACTTAAAAACTCAAATTTATTTTCAAATTAAGTAGTTGATTACAATTAATTTTAAAATATTTACTTAAATGGTTTCCATTTAAATATTTCTGTAAATACTTATTAATAAAATTATTGATATTTTTTCACAAAAATGGCGTATACATCATAATCACATGGATTACACTATTGTCACGTGGTGACAACTTAAAAAAAAAATAAAAATATAATGTAAATAAAACTTTTAATCAAATCCAAATCTCAAAAAAAGAAAAAAAGAAAACTTACGAATCAGAAGATCATTTATTATCAGCATTTTTGCGTCCCACCCCTTCAAATAATAAAAGTTAAAAGGTCCAAAGAATCAAACCCAATAACCTGACTTGGTCCAACCCGGCACTTGGTTTTGCCCAAAACAGAGGCCCAAACCGTTAGCCCAGTTTATCAAGGGCTCAGCCCAATGGCCCACAGCCTAACCGAAACCACGGTCTGATCCGGGAACCAGGTCACTATCAAACACGAACCTCAATCGGGTCTATCTTCCAGACTCGATTCCTTGTAACCCAGTCACGAAATCCCTCTAAATCAAAATTCAAGAAATTTACCTAGAATTTCCTCAAGATTTCTTGTTGACCAAATTTGGTAATCATAATCGTGGGATTCGGAAGTTTAAAGATAAACCCAAAAAATCCAGTTTTCTGATATTTCAATTAGGCCCCAAACTCTCGATTATGTGCAATCTAGTCCCTGAGAGTTTATTGTTTCCACTTGAGCCCCCGAAAGTTTCAATTTGTTCAGTTGAGCCCCTTATCCTTTCAATTAAGTCCTGAAATTTTGTACTTCTTTCAATTAAGCTCTAAGTTTCTAATTTTCTTTAATTATCCCCAAAATTAAGGGCATTACATAATCTTTTATTTTTTACAACGCAGTTATTGTTTTGGATCTTTTTACATCTAATTATTTACGGTGTTGTCACATACTTGTGTGGGCTTAAAAATCAATCTTGAATCGCAAGATGATCTGTATCAAAGTGTAAAATCTTAAACACACAAAGCAATCCAAGAATCAAATTCAATCTAATAATCAACATTAGGGTAAAAACTAAATATTTGATTCGATTAAAGAAGGCAACATACAAATTACAATGTTTTTAGAAAAACCCTAATTCGTTCTTCAAGAAAATCATAATTAAATAACAAACCACTAATTCTCCAGCGACCTCATGTGAAGCTGAAAATTCTTGGCTTGACTAAATTTCTAGATTTCTCTTTCAAGTGGTAATCGATTTTTTCTGTAGGGTTGACAAAAATTTTATAAGAATTTCTAAATGTTTTGTAGGTGTTTTTATATAAATAAACACTAATCTCCTTTTATGGGCGTAATTGGTAAAGTATTTAGATTTTCCAAAGGCTAAAAACTCTTCAAAATAAAAGATTATCCTTTTAAAATAATTATAAAAATTTAAATTTTATTTCTTAAATAAATCCAAACCAAATCTAAACAGAAAAACAAATAAAATAAAAATATAATCAGTTAAAAAAAATCTTCAATCAAATCCAAGTGCCAAAACAACCTAACAAATCTTTCAAATAACAAAATTTGAAAGATACGAGGAATCAAATCCTTGACCTCGGAGGGAATGTCTTCAATCTTGGAGGGATACCGTTTTCTTGTGGCGTAACTCCTCCAGTTAAACAGAAAACAGTGCCCCACGCACAAAAGAAGGAAAAAACTGTTTGAGAAAAAAATAATCCAAAAAACTTATTAATTTCAAAGAGATAATGCGGGTAAATAACGAGATTAAAGGGGCCTCCTTTGAAAATTTTATATAATTTCTTGTTACGGTCTCTCTCCCTAAAAATAAAGGCAAAAACTACCTTTTTTCTCAATTCATTTAAAAATTTCGGATGCAGATAATAACTTGTAACCACAAATGCTTTTTTTCAACATTAAAAAATAATAAAATTTATTTACTTAAAAACTCAAATTTATTTTCAAATTAAGTAGTTGATTACAATTAATTTTAAAATATTTACTTAAATGGTTTCCATTTAAATATTTCTGTAAATACTTATTAATAAAATTATTGATATTTTTTCACAAAAATGGCGTATACATCATAATCACATGGATTACACTATTGTCACGTGGTGACAACTTAAAAAAAAATAAAAATATAATGTAAATAAAACTTTTAATCAAATCCAAATCTCAAAAAAAGAAAAAAAGAAAACTTACGAATCAGAAGATCATTTATTATCAGCATTTTTGCGTCCCACCCCTTCAAATAATAAAAGTTAAAAGGTCCAAAGAATCAAACCCAATAACCTGACTTGGTCCAACCCGGCACTTGGTTTTGCCCAAAACAGAGGCCCAAACCGTTAGCCCAGTTTATCAAGGGCTCAGCCCAATGGCCCACAGCCTAACCGAAACCACGGTCTGATCCGGGAACCAGGTCACTATCAAACACGAACCTCAATCGGGTCTATCTTCCAGACTCGATTCCTTGTAACCCAGTCACGAAATCCCTCTAAATCAAAATTCAAGAAATTTACCTAGAATTTCCTCAAGATTTCTTGTTGACCAAATTTGGTAATCATAATCGTGGGATTCGGAAGTTTAAAGATAAACCCAAAAAATCCAGTTTTCTGATATTTCAATTAGGCCCCAAACTCTCGATTATGTGCAATCTAGTCCCTGAGAGTTTATTGTTTCCACTTGAGCCCCCGAAAGTTTCAATTTGTTCAGTTGAGCCCCTTATCCTTTCAATTAAGTCCTGAAATTTTGTACTTCTTTCAATTAAGCTCTAAGTTTCTAATTTTCTTTAATTATCCCCAAAATTAAGGGCATTACATAATCTTTTATTTTTTACAACGCAGTTATTGTTTTGGATCTTTTTACATCTAATTATTTACGGTGTTGTCACATACTTGTGTGGGCTTAAAAATCAATCTTGAATCGCAAGATGATCTGTATCAAAGTGTAAAATCTTAAACACACAAAGCAATCCAAGAATCAAATTCAATCTAATAATCAACATTAGGGTAAAAACTAAATATTTGATTCGATTAAAGAAGGCAACATACAAATTACAATGTTTTTAGAAAAACCCTAATTCGTTCTTCAAGAAAATCATAATTAAATAACAAACCACTAATTCTCCAGCGACCTCATGTGAAGCTGAAAATTCTTGGCTTGACTAAATTTCTAGATTTCTCTTTCAAGTGGTAATCGATTTTTTCTGTAGGGTTGACAAAAATTTTATAAGAATTTCTAAATGTTTTGTAGGTGTTTTTATATAAATAAACACTAATCTCCTTTTATGGGCGTAATTGGTAAAGTATTTAGATTTTCCAAAGGCTAAAAACTCTTCAAAATAAAAGATTATCCTTTTAAAATAATTATAAAAATTTAAATTTTATTTCTTAAATAAATCCAAACCAAATCTAAACAGAAAAACAAATAAAATAAAAATATAATCAGTTAAAAAAAATCTTCAATCAAATCCAAGTGCCAAAACAACCTAACAAATCTTTCAAATAACAAAATTTGAAAGATACGAGGAATCAAATCCTTGACCTCGGAGGGAATGTCTTCAATCTTGGAGGGATACCGTTTTCTTGTGGCGTAACTCCTCCAGTTAAACAGAAAACAGTGCCCACGCACAAAAGAAGGAAAAAACTGTTTGAGAAAAAAATAATCCAAAAAACTTATTAATTTCAAAGAGATAATGCGGGTAAATAACGAGATTAAAGGGGCCTCCTTTGAAATTTTTTATAATTTCTTGTTACGGTCTCTCTCCCTAAAAATAAAGGCAAAAACTACTTTTTTCTCAATTCATTTAAAAATTTCGGATGCAGATAATAACTTGTAACCACAAATACTTTTTTTCAACATTAAAAAATAATAAAATTTATTTACTTAAAAACTCAAATTTATTTTCAAATTAAGTAGTTGATTACAATTAATTTTAAAATATTTACTTAAATGGTTTCCATTTAAATATTTCTGTAAATACTTATTAATAAAATTATTGATATTTTTTCACAAAAATGGCGTATACATCATAATCACATGGATTACACTATTGTCACGTGGTGACAACTTAAAAAAATAAAAATATAATGTAAATAAAACTTTTAATCAAATCCAAATCTCAAAAAAAGAAAAAAAGAAAACTTACGAATCAGAAGATCATTTATTATCAGCATTTTTGCGTCCCACCCCTTCAAATAATAAAAGTTAAAAGGTCCAAAGAATCAAACCCAATAACCTGACTTGGTCCAACCCGGCACTTGGTTTTGCCCAAAACAGAGGCCCAAACCGTTAGCCCAGTTTATCAAGGGCTCAGCCCAATGGCCCACAGCCTAACCGAAACCACGGTCTGATCCGGGAACCAGGTCACTATCAAACACGAACCTCAATCGGGTCTATCTTCCAGACTCGATTCCTTGTAACCCAGTCACGAAATCCCTCTAAATCAAAATTCAAGAAATTTACCTAGAATTTCCTCAAGATTTCTTGTTGACCAAATTTGGTAATCATAATCGTGGGATTCGGAAGTTTAAAGATAAACCCAAAAAATCCAGTTTTCTGATATTTCAATTAGGCCCCAAACTCTCGATTATGTGCAATCTAGTCCCTGAGAGTTTATTGTTTCCACTTGAGCCCCCGAAAGTTTCAATTTGTTCAGTTGAGCCCCTTATCCTTTCAATTAAGTCCTGAAATTTTGTACTTCTTTCAATTAAGCTCTAAGTTTCTAATTTTCTTTAATTTATCCCAAAATTAAGGGCATTACATAATCTTTTATTTTTTACAACGCAGTTATTGTTTTGGATCTTTTTACATCTAATTATTTACGGTGTTGTCACATACTTGTGTGGGCTTAAAAATCAATCTTGAATCGCAAGATGATCTGTATCAAAGTGTAAAATCTTAAACACACAAAGCAATCCAAGAATCAAATTCAATCTAATAATCAACATTAGGGTAAAAACTAAATATTTGATTCGATTAAAGAAGGCAACATACAAATTACAATGTTTTTAGAAAAACCCTAATTCGTTCTTCAAGAAAATCATAATTAAATAACAAACCACTAATTCTCCAGCGACCTCATGTGAAGCTGAAAATTCTTGGCTTGACTAAATTTCTAGATTTCTCTTTCAAGTGGTAATCGATTTTTTCTGTAGGGTTGACAAAAATTTTATAAGAATTTCTAAATGTTTTGTAGGTGTTTTTATATAAATAAACACTAATCTCCTTTTATGGGCGTAATTGGTAAAGTATTTAGATTTTCCAAAGGCTAAAAACTCTTCAAAATAAAAGATTATCCTTTTAAAATAATTATAAAAATTTAAATTTTATTTCTTAAATAAATCCAAACCAAATCTAAACAGAAAAAACAAATAAAATAAAAATATAATCAGTTAAAAAAAATCTTCAATCAAATCCAAGTGCCAAAACAACCTAACAAATCTTTCAAATAACAAAATTTGAAAGATACGAGGAATCAAATCCTTGACCTCGGAGGGAATGTCTTCAATCTTGGAGGGATACCGTTTTCTTGTGGCGTAACTCCTCCAGTTAAACAGAAAACAGTGCCCCACGCACAAAAGAAGGAAAAAACTGTTTGAGAAAAAAATAATCCAAAAAACTTATTAATTTCAAAGAGATAATGCGGGTAAATAACGAGATTAAAGGGGCCTCCTTTGAAAATTTTATATAATTTTTTGTTACGGTCTCTCTCCCTAAAAATAAAGGCAAAAACTACCTTTTTCTCAATTCATTTAAAAATTTCGGATGCAGATAATAACTTGTAACCACAAATGCTTTTTTTCAACATTAAAAAATAATAAAATTTATTTACTTAAAAACTCAAATTTATTTTCAAATTAAGTAGTTGAATACAATTAATTTTAAAATATTTACTTAAATGGTTTCCATTTAAATATTTCTGTAAATACTTATTAATAAAATTATTGATATTTTTTCACAAAAATGGCGTATACATCATAATCACATGGATTACACTATTGTCACGTGGTGACAACTTAAAAAAATAAAAATATAATGTAAATAAAACTTTTAATCAAATCCAAATCTCAAAAAAAGAAAAAAAGAAAACTTACGAATCAGAAGATCATTTATTATCAGCATTTTTGCGTCCCACCCCTTCAAATAATAAAAGTTAAAAGGTCCAAAGAATCAAACCCAATAACCTGACTTGGTCCAACCCGGCACTTGGTTTTGCCCAAAACAGAGGCCCAAACCGTTAGCCCAGTTTATCAAGGGCTCAGCCCAATGGCCCACAGCCTAACCGAAACCACGTCTGATCCGGGAACCAGGTCACTATCAAACACGAACCTCAATCGGGTCTATCTTCCAAACTCGATTCCTTGTAACCCAGTCACGAAATCCCTCTAAATCAAAATTCAAGAAATTTACCTAGAATTTCCTCAAGATTTCTTGTTGACCAAATTTGATAATCATAATCGTGGGATTCGGAAGTTTAAAGATAAACCCAAAAAATCCAGTTTTCTGATATTTCAATTAGGCCCCAAACTCTCGATTATGTGCAATCTAGTCCCTGAGAGTTTATTATTTTCACTTGAGCCCCCCAAAGTTTCAATTTGTTCAGTTGTGCCCCTTATCTTTTCAATTAAGTCCTGAAATTTTGTATTTCTTTCAATTAAGCTCCAAGTTTCTAATTTTTTTAATTATCCCCAAAATTAAGGGCATTACATAATCTTTTATTTTTAAAACGCAGTTATTTTTTTGGATCTTTTTACATCTAATTATTTACGATGTTGTCACATACTTGTGTGGGCTTAAAAATCAATCTTGAATCGCAAGATGATTTTTATCAAAGTGTAAAATCTTTAAACTACAAGAAAAATAGTCCTTTAGCGACGGAAAATTTTTGTCGATAAATCAATAAATCCGTCGGTAAATATTTAGCGATGGAAAAAAATCAATCGGTAAAAACGGCCGTGGCTAATTTAGCGACAAAAAATTAGCGACGGAAATTCGTCGCTAAATTCAACGAAAATTCCGTCTGTAAATTCCGTTGCTTTAATAATTAAATAGATTAAGTTTGACTTCAATATCTTTACGGCACACTAAGTTTGAGAAAAAATATACTACTTAAAAATCTAACATGATGTAATACCCCTAACTTTGGGGTATTTATAAATTGACTAAATCGAACAAATCAAAATAATTAGGGACTAAATCTAATCAAATCATAAACTTAGGGAGTTAATCAAAAAGAATCAAATTAGGGTAATCAAATCAAAACAAATCAGAAACTTCTGGGACTAATCAGGAAGAATCGGGAATCTGAGGACTGAATTTCAAGAAATCAGAAATTTTCAGATTTCAGATCTGTAGGATTTTTCATCGATTTGGAAACCAAAATCCAAGCAAACCATTGAGATTTGCTCAAAATTCTTATGAAAAGGAGGACAAGGGCAATGTAGAAGAACAATCCTCAATATTTTACCAATTTATATGCTGGAGGGTGAGAAAATTTGAAGAACTACCCGACGTCCATCAAACCCGACGGTTTTCAAATTCTTTTCTCCTCTGACAAATTTTCAACAATTAACTAGTTCTTCCCGGTCGCTGAGCAGGGACGGAAACCGGTCTGTAGAATGATTAATCAAGTAAGTTTATTAATTCAAGCTTTGAAATTTGAAATGCTTTAATCGGGTTACGCGAGAACCAATGGTGGAATTGTTTTGCATGTTAATTGAATCTTGAGACCAGGCAATGGGCTTTGGGGAATGAGCCATTGGCCAATAGAAAAAATAAATAAATAAAGAAAATAGAAAATAAAAAGGAGATATGAAGTCTCGAATGAAAAATTGGCCAGTTCACGTGGATTTTAAACCAGTTTTCTTCTAGTTTAAGGGCAAAATAATTAAATAATTAATTAATTTAGCTGGGAAAATTTTGGTTCAATGAAAATATTATTATTTTAGCCCCAGTTCAAGGCATTTTAGATTAAATATATAGAAACCAACGGTTCAAACATACCAAGAGGCCGATTCAGTGCCTTTTAGGCCGGTTCAGTTGTTCTCAAACCGGTTCAAGCCGGTTTAGTGTTTTGAAAATTAAATTTTGACCGATTTAGTGGATTAAAGTCTGGTTCATGACGGTTTAGCTCTAACAGTCGGTTCATAGTCGGTTAATCTCTTTAGTGATCTATTCGTGATTGGTTCAATACATAAAAAATGATAGTTTTGGGTTTAAATAAAACCGGTTTTGATACTTTGAGAAGTTAGGTTATGACCTTGATACTCGGTTCTGATTTATTGACCAATTCGGGACTTTAGTAGTCGTTGTATGGGCTCAGGCATGAAAACCTATGATCTTATTTGGTTTTGGGATTCGAAAATTTACTTTATATTATTAGAAGCATAAATTAAAATATGTTATTATTTATTATTTTAAATTGCTCGTTCGATTCTAGTTGAGCCATGACATCAGATATTGAAATTTCTCGATCTCTGTCATTCTGTGAGTAATGATGTGTATTTATGAGTCTTTCTGCTTTCCATATTTGAAATAAATCTGTGTTTATTATTATACCTGTTTTTTGAAAAGTCTGATTTAAATATGTTAAATTATATGATGAAGGACATGCATGTAATTTTTGAATTTGTTTTGGAAACCTGTCTGTTACTTATATTTGACTCAGTTTTATATCAATAAATAAAAATATTCAATTAAACTGTTTTGTTAATTCTAAAAAATAATATTTTTGAGGGAGTTTCAGATTTTTGAACACTGCAGCTAACGGCATTATACGTTGGGCTGATTTGCACCCTGTATGGGTCCCCATCTAGCAGGGGTGATGGTGCTAGACATTTCAGATTTCCGTTTATTAGTTTTGACTAATTTGCACCGTGTATGAGTCCCCATCTAGTAGGGGTGATGGTGCTAGACATTTCAGATTTCTGTTTGTCGGCATGATTGATATGCTATCGTTTATGTTATCCGGTATGACTAATATGCTGCCGTTGTGATTATCCAGGCATACTGATATGTTGTCATTTTATTATCCGGGCATATATTGTCATTCAGTTATTAGGGCGTATGTTGTCATTTAGATTACCGCTTAGATGACTGTGTGTCGTCGCCTTGATTATTGGCTGACTGTGTGTTGCCGATCTGTTTCCGATATATGTTATGTTCAGGATTACGAACTCCCTAAATTACGGAAAGTGTTTGTGAAATAAATATGTTTTCAGTAAATTACCTGTATATCTATATGCATGTCCTTTGATCTCATAAATACAGATTATTATTCATTGGATCGATAGACTCACCCTTATTTTTTTCAAATTCTGAGTACACTGATCTGGTGGATCTGCTTGCTGAGAGGAGTGTTTGTCTTCATCAACCGTTCTATTTCAATTTTTTTGTTCAGAGTTAGTTATTCAGTTTTATTATAGACTTTGTATTCTGAGATTTTAGTATGCTCCATTTGACTACAGACAGGATTTTGTTTCGTGTTTGACATTTCAGTTAGCGTGGTTTGGATTTTATTTGAGTTATATCAGATTTTCTATTTTTTAGTTAAATTCAGTATTTCTGTTAGGCTTGCAGGGTTGGGATTTATTCTGACTCTTGCGCTGGTCACGTATCCGATTTTGGATCATGACACATGATAGAGATGCTTGAATTTTTTTAAAAAGAAAAGAAAAGAAAAGGAGTTGCCTTCAGAAATTGATTTTTGTGGGTCTGTTAATATTACAAAGAATAATTAAATAAACAAAAGGTTTTACAAAACATTTTCAAAAAATAACTTAAAAGAAAACAATTTTTAGAACAGAAAATGGTGTCAGAAATTTTTTAAAAGTCATATTATAGAGGTAAAAGTAGTTAAAATTTTTGGGAGTTTAAATAATTAAGGACATAAAATTGAACTACTTATATCGATGTGATTACTATTTACAAACTATGTGAGAGTAGATAGTTAGTAAATTATTAGAAATTATTGTTATTAGTACTAATACTTTCTATTTCGAAAATATTTAGCAGATTTTAACCATGTATTCTCAATATTTAATTAACAAAAAATAAAATAAATATAAATGAAATTTCTTGAAATGTCATATAAATATTAGTTATATACCTGCCAATTCAAAATGTAAAATTATCGAAGTAATTTATAACCATAAAATAAATAAAACATAAATATAATGGGGGGTGAGTTTTATGTATTTTATTATATTAATTTAGTTAAAAATATTAAAATTTTAATAAAGAGACCAACACAATTGTATTTATTTTTTGAATTTTTTGATGCCCTGAAAATTAAAAAGACGTGGCAAGAGTTGCTTTTTAAATTCTAAATAATAAATCTTAGAAATATTTTTATTCTTTGGCCGAAGTCGCATATGGTTTGATGAAATGAAAAAAAATTAATAAAACATTAACGTGTTCTCGATTAAGCCACGATTCGAAAGATCTCGCTCAATTTTTTTTTTTTTTTTTTCGGACAGCTTCCCCCTTGGAATGTGATTAGTTCATAAAGAAATGATTGGTGGGTATCTGTCGGCACAAGCAACGTTAGTGCAATTATTGGAGTGGAAAATGGGCTTGAAAAATATCATTGGGAATTTTTTAATTGTTTTACTTTGTATATTTAGTAATGTACAATTTAATGGAGATATACTTAATGGATGTAGTAATTTCTATATTTCATTAAAAACAGCAGTTCACAAATTACTGCTAGGTTTCTTACAAAAAAAAAAAAAAGAAACATCTCCTCGTTCTCAACTAAATTTCAGACATTTTCACATAATAAAAGCAGTTACAGATAGTTTCTTAGTAAAACGTCGACTGAGTGAAGTGGATCAATATTTATGGTCTTCACAAGTCATACAGCAGCGACTAACTGGTGCCGAGACAGACAGGAGATGAGAAGAGTTGGAGTTAGGGAAAAAAATGGATTATCTCCAATGTCTGTAAATTAATTTTTGAAAATATTGGTTTAAGAGAGTGTATTTAAAAATATTTTTGATAAACATTATCCATTTTATTAGATAAAATTGAGCTTGAAATTATAAGTTAAATAATTACAAATAGAGAGTTGAATCTAATCTTTTAGGTGTCTTAATATTAGCATGTTATAATTATTATCTCTTTTAAATATAATTTGTTATTCTGAATGGTTTAAATATTTGTGTTGGTACCATACCTTTCTACTATCTCTAATTCTAATTCTCAAGTTTCTAACACCTATATATGTATCGAAAGGTGATGTAGAGGTCATTAATTTCGGTGGCCTTTGCTGAATGCTTATTTCTTATCATAGCGGGCAAACATTGAGCGCTGATCACGACTCCGATGACGCCTTGACTATGGTGGACTATTGGGAGATTGCAAAGGTGAGAGAAAGAATGTGACACTCGAAAGGAGAGTCCTCATTGAATTCTAAAGATTGGGGTGTATATGATATCCCAAATGGGGAGTATGTGTGTGACATACTTAGGCGAATCTCACATCGACAAAACACGGGAGAAATCCTGAATTTATAAGATATTAGAGATTATTAGTAAATAACTTGGCTTTAAGCATTTTGGGCTATAGTTCAATTACATTAAAGTTGTTAGTACCACTAGTCTCGGATCATTAAAAATAATATCAGGTCATTCTCCATGCAATCTTGTACGGTGGTGGAGTAAATCTCCGCGATGATACTGAGTCCTAAAGGGGAGTATATGTGACATCTCAAAGGAGGAGTCCTCACTGAGACCTAAAGAGGAGGGTGTATGTGATATCTCCAAAGGAGAGTGTATGTGTGTGTGGACACCTTTAGGCAAATTTCATATACGACAAAATACGAGAGAAATCTTAGGATTTATAAGAAATAAGAGACTATGCTGAATAATTTGGATTTAATTATTTTGTACTAACGGTTCAAACTTAATAGTTACGAGGGTGACTAGTGCCAAAATCCTTAAAGAAAAAAAAGGAAGGAAAATGAATTAGATGTGATCAGGAGCGAACGTGAGCCTGGAGCATGGTGGAGGAGAGAAAAAGGAATATTAAATTCGAGTCCTTAAAATAAAACATTTTTATGGAATGAGTGAAATGAATCCGAATTTTTTATTTCAAAAGAATAAAATAAAATAAGCCACTTAACGCCGTCAGCCTCCAGAACCAAATTGTCATCCTACCCCCGAAAAGTTATTAAGTACCTGAGTCTCCACCATCAACATCTCATCTTCAGTTGGTGAGAGAGATGGAGACAATAAGCTTAGTTTTTGAACAGCCTCCCTTGATTTTCATTAGAGTCTTGCCTCTGATAACTCTTGTATCGTTAGCATACTTGGGTATCGCAGAAAGAAGCAAGGGCCAAACACCTCCAGTACTCAAAGTTCTGGAAACGTTAATGCTAATAATGCTTCCGTGAAGTCGTTGCAGATCAAACTCTCCAGCAGAACCGGCATGCTGATGTTGTACACGCCGGCGTTTCATTTCCTTCTCTTGCCAAACGGGAATATCAGGTTTCTGCTCTTGAAATTGGCTCTTACCATCCATTTCTTTAAGAGGATCTTCGAGGTAACTCGTTACTTTTTCTTTCTAATTACTGAGTCTTTAATTTCAAACTCATAATTTATTGTAATATTTCGTTTGGAAATTAGGAGACAAAAGAAAATAATTTGTGGTAAATAGATTTGATTTCTTTTTTTCTTATTTAAATACTTAGAAAATAAAATAAGAGTTTTTATTTAGTAATTTTTATATTAAAATTTTTTAAATAAATAATAATGATCTTTTTTCTCAAATCCCTTTAATTCTAAAAAATTAATTTAATCATCATAAGAAATTTAAATTTTTCTAAATTTCTCTCTTTTTCCTTTTTATTTATCAAACTCAATTCAAAAGATTGATTTCTCCCCTCTCTAAATTGTAAAAAACAAGCTGGTGTTAATTAGCTTCTATCAGAATCATCATTGCGTATCTATGTATTATATTATATGAGATTTTTAATGTTTTATATTTTTATAATAATTTTAACTGATAAAGAAATTTGAAATTTCAAATAAAAGATATTTTTAAAATTTTCTTATAAAAAAATTACGTAAATCTCACTATTAATCCCTTAAATTAAAATTATTTATCATATTAGTCCCTTAAATTAAAAAAGTAATATTTATATCCTTCAAGTTTAATATGTTCCGGTATAATCCTCTCAATCACCTATTTTTCTAATCATTTAGCGAGGGTAATTTTTCATTAAAAAATTAAGTAAAATTTACTATTTTTCAAAGATACAAATAATTTCGTAATTTAACAAATATAATTATTAATTAATAAAAATTATGCTATCAAGTCTTTGTTAATTATTAGTTTTCACCGTTTCTAGTGTTTGAGTTAAAAAAAATAAAGAATTTATTTTATAAATCTAAAAATATAGTTAATTTCTATTTTTTATGAATCAAACATCAAATTAATTGTATTAAAACTCTACAACTATTATGAAAAATTTTTGAAAAACAAATTTCTTTTTTATTAACCAAATTCATTTTCAAAACCTACTATATCTTTAAAAAATTGTAAATTTTGTCTATTATTTTTTAATAAAAATTTTACCCTTACTAAGTGACCAAAAAATTGTTTGGAATTAACTAAAAAAAAACTATACCAGAATTTATATTAAATTTGAGAAATATAAATATTACATTTTTAACTTAAAAAATTAATATGATGCTTAATTTAATAATTAAATTTACCCTTAAACAAATTTCTTGCATAAATGGGTTATTTCGCTTCTCACAAAACCAAATGGTCATATCTCTACGTGGAATTTCGTGTGGAGATTAGAGTCTTTTTTTTTAAATTTTTTTGGTAACAAAGGTTAGAGACTTATAATTATTCAGAGTAATATACAAGGAGACTGTAAAATCCCAGATTTCAAAGAAATTAAAATAATAAGGGGGTGATTGAAATAATTGAAGAAATTGGGAGCTTAATTGGAAATTTAATGGATTTAATTGAATGAAATAGGAATTTAGGGACTAGATCACAAGAGAAAGAAATGTCTGAGGACTGAATTGAAAAACTTGCAATTTAATCCTAGAAAGAAACTATAATGTTGAACGTTCGGAATCTGCAAATTTAAAACTATTGATTTCGCGTTTAATTTCAAACGTTTTGATTAATCTCCCACTATAATTTCGTGCGATGAGGATCAATTCGAAAAGCCCAACTTAATTTTCCAAAATATCTCAGAGGATTAGGGAATTTTTGACTGGTTTGCTTTCGGGTTCGTCCACCACTAACAACTTTTCAGAGTTCAATCCTGCCAGTTCCAGTTGATATTAAGCCTAGCAAGTCAAAGGGTGGCCTTCTTTTAAGTGATCCGAACCACTTAACAGATCAATTTGCAAGAAGTTGTCAAACATTTTGAGGTAATTTTAATTGTTGCTTTTGGTTTCACTGCAGCGAACCGGGTAAAGAGAAATGGACCCGAGCAGTTCGGTTGAGGCTAAGTTGGCAGGCCAGGGGTTGAATTAGGGCCCTGGGTTTTTGGGCAAAAAATTTTTGTTTGGGCGGTGGCTAATTATTGCATTGAGTTGGGTTATTTATTTGGGTTGGGCCATGGCGCGGCCCAAGGGAAATAGGCAGTATAGGTTGTTCTCACGGGCTAGACTAGTAGGCCACATACTGAAAAAAAAATATAATGATAATAAAAATATAATAATAAAGTATATATACATAGATATTGGGCCGCGACCAATGGGCCAGGCCCATGGTGAGTTTAGCCCTTCGGATAATGGGCTCGGGTGTGGGCAGGATCCAGATCTGGGATCTGG